>WNWK01008680.1:0-37500 GCA_009830355.1 Cherax destructor
GGGGGGTTAATCCTTCGGGGACGGGGGACGGATGATATCACAGTTGGGGGACCGGGAGACTGTCTAGATTAATAGTGTTGGAAGTGGATTTTGTGTGGTGGTGTGAATGTGAGGTAGAAGTATTTGTAGGGGGGAGGGGGGAGCATGGGGTTTTGCAGGGGTTTGGTCAGATCCTCTGGTGCCGGGGAGCATGGTGTGGTTTGGTATGGTGTGAGTGGTAGTGACAGTGGTATGGATGTCTTGGACTATACTTTGTACAGAGATGGTACTGAAACAAGGGTAGTAGTCTCCGTGGAGTTAAGGAGTCTGGAAACCTTGTGTGGCAGGATATTATTTTGTGCTCACTGTAAATTTTATTTGCAGTCTTCACTGCATATTCTTAGGACTAGAGCCAATGTTATTGTGTACTCTGTATTCATTATTTGGGTTTGTTATTTGTTATTGTGCACACTGTACTTATTAGTTATTAGGACTAGAGCCAATGTTATTGTGGACTCTGTATTACATTATTTGGGTTTATGTTATTTGTGGACTCTGTATTACGCATAAGGGGAAAGGGGACAGGAGATTCTTGAATGTAGAGATAAATGGTTTATTGATATAGTTTTCTGATATATTCACTGCTTAATCAAAGACAATTTGATGTTGTACAATTTTTGTACCATGCAATTATTGCACGTTTATGAACAGCAAATGTATAATTATTTTGTGCTCACCGAAAATTTAATTTGCAGTCTTCACTGCATATTCTTAGGACTAGAGCCAATGTTATGGTGGACTCTGTATTTCATTATTTGGGTTTGTTATTTGTGGACTTTGTATTTATTTATAAGGGGAATGGGGAAAGGGGACAAGAGTTCACTGGTTGTAGAGGTAAATGGTTTATGGGTATAGTTTTCTGATATATGCACTGCTTACTCAAAGAAAATTGCTGTTGTACAATTTGTAACATGTATTTTTGCATGTTTATGAACTATAAATGTATATTTATTGGTGAGGCAGTGGGTAGAATGAAAGGGGGTAAGGCAGCTGGGATTGATGGGATAAAGATAGAAATGTTAAAAGCAGGTGGGGATATAATTTTGGAGTGGTTGGTGCTATTATTTAATAAATGTATGGAAGAGGGTAAGGTACCTAGGGATTGGCAGAGAGCGTGTATTGTTCCTTTGTATAAAGGCAAAGGGGACAAAAGAGAGTGCAAAAATTATAGGGGAATAAGTCTGTTGAGTGTACCTGGTAAAGTGTATGGTAGAGTTATTATTGAAAGAATTAAGAGTAAAACAGAAAGCAGGATAGCAGATGAACAAGGGGGCTTTAGGAAAGGTAGGGGGTGTGTAGACCAAGTGTTTACAGTGAAACATATAGGTGAACAGTATTTGGATAAGGGTAAAGATGTTTTTGGGGCATTTATGGATTTGGAAAAGGCGTATGATAGGGTAGATAGGGGGGCAATGTGGCAGATGTTGCAGGTGTATGGAATAGGAGGAAGGTTACTGAAAGCAGTGAAGAGTTTTTATGAGGATAGTGAGGCTCAGGTTAGAGGTGTGTAGGAGGGAAGGGGACTATTTCCCAGTAAAAGTGGGCCTTAGACAAGGATGTGTGATGTCACCGTGGTTGTTCAATATATTTATAGATGGGGTTGTAAGAGAAGTGAATGCGAGGGTCTTGGCAAGAGGTGTTGGGCTAAAAGATAAAGAAGCAAATACAAAGTGGGAGTTGTCACAGTTGCTTTTTGCTGATGACACTGTGCTTTTGGGAGATTCTGAAGAGAAGCTGCAGAGGTTGGTGGATGAATTTGGTAGGGTGTGTAAAAGAAGAAAATTGAAAGTGAATATAGGAAAGAGTAAGGTGATGAGGATAACAAAAAGAATAGGTGACGAAAGATTGGATATCAGATTGGAGGGAGAGAGTATGGAGGAGGTGAATGTATTCAGATATTTGGGAGTGGACATGTCGGCGGATGGGTCTATGAAGGATGAGGTGAATCATAGAATTGATGAGGGAAAAGGGTGAGTGGAGCACTTCGGAGTCTGTGGAGACAAAGAACCTTGTCCATGGAAGTAAAGAGGGAATGTATGAGAGTATAGTTATACCAACGCTCTTATATGGGTGTGAAGCATGGGTGATGAATGTTGCAACGAGGAGAAGGCTGGAGGCAGTGGAGATGTCATGTCTGAGGTCAATGTGTGGTGTGAATATAATGCAGAGAATTCGGAGTTTGGAAATTAGGAGGAGGTGCGGGATTACCAAAACGATTGTCCAGAGAGCTGAGGAGGGTTGTTGAGGTGGTTTGGACATGTAGAGAGAATGGAACGAGACAGAGTGACTTCGAGAGTGTATAAATCTGTAGTGGAGGGAAGGCGGGGTAGGGGTCGGCCTAGGAAAGGTTGGAGGGAGGGGGTAAAGGAAGTTTTGTGTGCGAGGGGCTTGGATTTCCAGCAAGCATGTGTGAGCGTATTTGATAGGAGTGAATGGAGGCATATGGTTTTTAATACTTGACGTGCTGTTGGAGTGTGAGCAAAGTAACATTTATGAAGGGATTCAGGGAAACCGGCAGGCCGGACTTGAGTTCTGGAGATGGGAAGTACAGTGCCGGCACTCTGAAGGAGGGGTGTAAATGTTGCAGTTTTATAACTGTAGTGTAAAGCACCCTTCTGGCAAGACAGTGATGGAGTGAATGATGATGAAAGTTTTTCTTTTTCGGGCCACCCTGCCTTGGTGGGAATCGGCCGATGTGTTAATAAAAAAAAAAAAAAAAAAAACTAATAAAATGTAAAAAAAAACTTCACATTAGTTTTTAAGAGGAATGCATCCCAACTGAATGAAGGTAAACTTATATAATTACTGACATCGAGTTTGTATATATCTTTGAGTGTTTCACGCCACTCCATGAAGACATCGGCTAACAATCCAACGTCTGTCTTGAGATACAACATCAAGTAATCTCCTAATGTCTTACATTTACCCAGCTTAAATACTTTCACTGCATGATCATAATCCTCCTGAATAATACTTTCACTGCATGATCATAATCTTCCTGAATAATACTTTCACTGCATGATCATAATCTTCCTGAATAATACTTTCACTGCATGCTCATAATCTTCCTGAATAATACTTTCACTGCAAGATCATAATCCTCCTGAATAATACTTTCACTGCATGATCATAATCTTCCTGAATAATACTTTCACTGCAAGATCATAATCCTCCTGAATAATACTTTCACTGCATGATCATAATCTTCCTGAATAATACTTTCACTGCATGATCATAATCCTCCTGAATAATACTTTCACTGCATGATCATAATCTTCCTGAATAATACTTTCACTGCATGATCATAATCTTCCTGAATAATACTTTCACTGCATGATCATAATCCTCCTGAATAATACTTTCACTGCAAGATCATAATCCTCCTGAATAATACTTTCACTGCATGATCATAATCTTCCTGAATAATACTTTCACTGCATGATCATAATCTTCCTGAATAATACTTTCACTGCATGATCATAATCTTCCTGAATAATAGTGCTATTTCTCAGAGAATTAAAAAAATGTTCTTTACTCGGTAATTTTGTTTCATCAAGTTTCTTTAAACTGTCAATGTAATCATAACACAAGACTTGTTTTCCTTTGCATAATAATGGTAAGACATCAGTAGTAGTTTTTCACTCAGAGCGGCTAACTTTTTGGGGGGCTCCTCCCCCCGCTTCCGACCCCGCCTCCCTCCTTTTTTCAACGACCCCTCTACTTACCCCCCTTTTTCGAACCCCCCTCTTTGACCTCCATCCCTTCTAGCCCCCACCCCCATTTTTACCCCCTACTCCCACCCCCATCCCCTTCTACTCCTGGATCGCCCCCGCTTCTCGATTTTCGATTTTATTCGATTTTTTTCGATTTTCATTTTTCTCGAATATTTCATTTTCGAAGATCCCCCTATGTGGCATGATAAGATCCCCTTGATCCCCCACCCCTTATAAAATCAAATTTTACCCATTTTGTCCATTTATTTTTGAATTTTTCAATATTTTTCATATTAATGTTATATCTCGGAGGGTGCTTCGTCTTCCTTAGATTTATCTCTTTTTATCTCAACTGACATATCCAATCAAGGTAAACAAATTTAGACTTAATATTTTCTTATTCATAAGGGCATTTTTATCTCCTGAATCTCAGCTAAACACCACTATGTTATCAGCTTCAATCAAGAAGTAAGCATAATTGTTGAAGTTTTCCCTATGGGGTTTAAGAGGTAAATGGTTTTCCACCTTTTAGAGTTCCTGGTGAGGTTTTTACCACCAAGTGGATATCACAATTTTTTCCACTTCATTATGTTTATAAATCAGAGGTGAATCATTACACTTTTTTTTTTCAACATTTATTTGTTACACACAATTTTCTGTTATACAATTCATTACATTTTCTCCGGTTCAACAAATTTCATACACATTTCATTTTTCCCACTATTTCATTAATATCAACAAATACAACAAATTTCAATGCATTTCATATACAACATAGGGAAAACATTACACATTTTTCTCTAGCCAATCAACAAATACAAATATTTCCACTATTTCACATTTTTTTCTGTAAATACATCATATCACGAATATTTCTTCGTTTCAGTAATACATTTCAATACATTTTCTCTAGCACGAATATTTCCTCTCTTTCGTTAATAACAACAAATTTAATATATTTCAACAAATTTTTCATATACAATATTTGCATTACATTTTCCTCCAGTTCAACAAAAAATACAAGTCAATGATACATTACACATTTTTCATGTTCACCAACTCCATTTCTTGATTACCATTATCTATGGTCACACCCACACACCATTATCTATGGTCACACACACACACCATTATCTATGGTCACACACACACACACCATTATCTATGGTCACACACACACACACCATTATCTATGGTCACACACACACACACCATTATCTATGGTCACACACACACACACCATTATCTATGGTCACACACACACACACCATTATCTATGGTCACACACACACACCATTATCTATGGTCACACACACACACACCATTATCTATGGTCACACACACACACACCATTATCTATGGTCACACACACACACCATTATCTATGGTCACACACACACACACACACACACACACCATTATCTATGGTCACACACACACACACTATTATCTATGGTCACACACACACACACCATTATCTATGGTCACACACACACACACACCATTATCTATGGTCACACACACACACACTATTATCTATGGTCACACACACACACCATTATCTATGGTCACACACACACACACCATTATCTATGGTCACACACACACACACACCATTATCTATGGTCACACACACACACACCATTATCTATGGTCACACACACACACACACACCATTATCTATGGTCACACACACACACACCATTATCTATGGTCACACACACACACACACACAATTATCTATAGTCACACACACCATTATCTATGGTCACACACACACACACCATTATCTATGGTCACACACACACACACACCATTATCTATGGTCACACACACACACACCATTATCTATGGTCACACACACACACCATTATCTATGGTCACACACACACACCATTATCTATGGTCACACACACACACACCATTATCTATGGTCACACCACACACACACACACACCATTATCTATGGTCACACACACCATTATCTATGGTCACACACACACACACACCATTATCTATGGTCACACACACTATTATCTATGGTCACACACACCATTATCTATGGTCACACACACACACACACCATTATCTATGGTCACACACACACACACACCATTATATATGGTCACACACACCATTATCTATGGTCACGCACACCATTATCTATGGTCACACACACCATTATCTATGGTCACACACACCATTATCTATGGTCACACACACACACACCATTATCTATGGTCACACACACACACACACACCATTATCTATGGTCACACACACACACCATTATCTATGGTCACACACACACACACCATTATCTATGGTCACACACACACACACCATTATCTATGGTCACACACACACACCATTATCTATGGTCACACACACACACACCATTATCTATGGTCACGCACACCATTATCTATGGTCACACACACCATTATCTATGGTCACACACACCATTATCTATGGTCACACACACACACCATTATCTATGGTCACGCACACCATTATCTATGGTCACACACACCATTATCTATGGTCACACACACCATTATCTATGGTCACACACACCATTATCTATGGTCACACACACACACCATTATCTATGGTCACACACACCATTATCTATGGTCACACACACCATTATCTATGGTCACACACACCATTATCTATGGTCACACACACCATTATCAATGGTCACACACACCATTATCTATGGTCACGCACACCATTATCTATGGTCACACACACCATTATCTATGGTCACACACACCATTATCTATGGTCACACACACACACCATTATCTATGGTCACACACACACACCATTATCTATGGTCACACACACACACTAAGACAAGACAAGCCCCAACACCTCACACTCATTTCCCCTGGATTTCCCGGCACCTCACTCTCCTCCTTCATCTCACTCACCTCCTTCACCTCACTCACCTCCTTCACCTCACTCACCTCCTTCACCTCACTCACCTCCTTCACCTCACTCACACACGCCACAACACAACAACACTTAACACAGGATAACACAAATTTTCCGCACTTCGTTTTTAACTCTACATATCACATTTTCACACAATTTTTCTCGTTTTCGTAATACATCTAAGGATTTCACATTACCAACTCATTATTACAAATCACACCTACACCCACATTATATCTCAAGTTCAACAAAAAAATATAAATCAATGAAACATTTACACATTTTTCATGTTCACCAACTCCATTTCATGATCACCATTATCTAAGATGACACACACATACACACCAAAGCAAGACAAGACCCAACAAATTCCTAAGTCACAAATTCACTATTCTACCTTGTACATGCCCCTACACCTTACTCCTTAAACCTGATTTCCCCCTGCACCTCACTCTTCCTTTCATATCTCTCCCCCTTCACCTCACCTCACTCACACACGCTACAACCCAACATTACTTAACCCAGGATATCACAATTTTTCAGCACTTTGCTCTACATATTATTATTATTATTATTATTATTATTATTATAATCAAATAGAAGCGCTAAACCACGCTCTACATATACTTTTTCATTTCTGTTTAATTATTCACACGTTTTTTCTCTTTTTCGTAATACAACAAATTTTCAGACTTTTTAATATCCACTAACATTTTTTCACTCATAACCCACAACATTTCACATTACCAACTCATTATTACAAATCACACCTACACCAGCATATATTCTGATTTCATTACACAATACTCATTTCACATTCCTAAAACACACCATTACTCCCATTATACACCTATATTCATCTTCTTGAGAAATTCACCAAATGAATCTTGCTACGACGAAAGACGATACTGAAATGATTAGACACTCAGGAAACCCCTTTTAAAATCCTCGATTTAAGTTGCTAATTACTCAATTTCTAAATTCGACATAAGCTCTATCACTCACTCCAACATCGATTAACATTTTTAATAACACAGATCACATTATATGATTGTTCTTCTTAGCATGTTTCCCATGTTTCTACAACCTCGAGGACCCAGGTATGGGGGACTTCCCCCAATGGGTTTTACATTACAAACTCTAATTCAACAACTTTTAACTTCTATATTCACATTACCTTTAATGTCATTAAAATTTACCCTCACACACACGCTATCACACACACACATACACACACACACTTACACACACACACAAACACACACACACACACACACACAAACACACACACACACACTCACACACACACACACACACACACACACACACACACACAAGCTAGGCGGACAAAGGCTACAAACCTCGGCAAAGGAGAAAGACCTTGGAGTGAGTACAACGCCAAGCACGTCTCCGGAGGCACACATCAACCAGATAACTGCGGCAGCATATGGGCGACTGGCAAACCTAAGATTAGCGTTCCGTTACCTTAACAAGGAATCGTTCAAGACACTGTATACCGTGTACGTCAGGCCCATACTAGAATATGCAGCTCCAGTCTGGAACCCACACCTGGTCAAGCACGTAAAGAAACTAGAGAAAGTGCAAAGGTTTGCGACAAGGTTAGTTCCACAGCTCAGGGGTCTGTCTTATGAAGAAAGATTGAGGGAAATAGGACTAACAACACTGGAGGAAAGAAGGGTCAGAGGAGACATGATAACGACATACAAAATACTGCGGGGAATTGACAAGGTAGATAGTGACAGGATGTTTCAGAGAGGGAACACAGAAACAAGGGGACACAACTGGAAGCTGAAGACTCAGATGAGTCAAAGGGATGTCAGGAAGCATTTCTTCAGCCACAGAGTAGTCAGGAAGTGGAATAGTCTAGAGAAAGATATAGTGGAGGCAGGAACCATACATAGTTTTAAGACAAGGTATGATAAAGCTCATGGAGCAGGGAGAGCAGAGACCCAGTAGCAGACAGCGAAGAGGCGGGGCCAGGAGCTGAGTCTCGAACCCTGCAACCACAATTAGGTGAGTACAATTAGGCGAGTACACACATACACACACACACATTTCTCAATAACTGTTAAGAAATATTCTCACATCAACAACCCTTAGCAACTCACTCCAGAACACATCCCAGATTACATTGAATACGCCGAAAAACACCATTGATTACTCCCAAAAACACCTTTGAATACTCCCAAAATACCATTGAATACTCCCAAAACACCAATGAATACCTCCAAATCACCACTGAATACCCTAAAACAGTATTGAATACTACCAAATCACCATTGAATATCTCCAAAAACGCCATTGAATACTCCCAAAACACCATTGAATACTCCCAAAACACCAATGAATACTCCCAAAACACTATTGAATACTTCCAAAAAAAACACCATCGATTACTATCAAAACACTATTGAATACCTCCAAAACACCAATGAATAATCGTAAAACACCATTGATTACTCCCCCGAAAAACACCATTGATTACCCCCAAATCACCACTGAATACCCTAAAACAGTATTGAATACTCCCAAAACACCATTTAATACTCCCAAAACACCAATGAATACCCCCAAAACACCAATGAATACCCCCAAAACACCAATGAACAATCCCAAAACACCAATGAATACTTCCAAAACACCAATGAATACTCCCAAAACACCATTGAATACTTCCCCAAAAACACTATCGAATACTACAAAAACACTATTGTTTACCTCTAAAACACCATTGATTACACCCAATAACACCATTTGAATACCCCCAAAACACCATTGAATATACTCAAAACATCATTGAATACCCTCAAAAATACCATTGAATACACCCAAAACATCATTGAATACACTCAAAATATCATTGAATACCCCCAAAAAATCATTGAATGCACTTAAAACACCATTGATTACCACCAAAAACACCATTGAATACCACCAAAACACCAAGCTTTATCATCTCTCACTAAGATCACCGAAACTCACTCATACATCATTTGAACACTACCAAATCACTCACTTACATCGTTTGAACAGCAACACTACAATCACACATACATACTTTTCTCAATAACTGTTAAGTAATATTCTCTCACCAACATCCCTCAGCATCTCACTACAGAACACATTTAAAACATTCTCATTCATCATTTGAATTCCCCAAAAATCACCATTGAATACCCTCCAAATCACCATCGATTACTCCCAAATAACATTAAACTTAACCTAACCTTTTTCATTCATAACCACAGCACCCACATCAACCCACACCACTAATTACCCCCAAAACACCATTGATTACCCCAAAACACCACTGTATACTATCAAAACACCATTGAATACTATCAAAACACCAGTGAATACCTCCAACACACGACAGTGAATACCCCCAAAACTCCACTGATTACCCTAAAACAGTATTGAATACCCCCAAATAACATTTAACCTAACCTAACCTAACTAACCTATCCTAACCTAACCCAACCTATCAACACATAACCTAACCTAAACTATCCTAACCTAACTAACCTAACCTTCAAAACACACTCAAACATCATTTGAATACCCCCAAAATACCATTGATTGCTACCAAATCACCATTGATTACTCCCAAATAACATTTAACCCAACCTAACAACACCTAATCTAACCCAAATAACATTTAACCTAACCTAACCCAAATATCATTTAACTTAACCTATCCTAACCTAACAACACCTTACCTAACTTAAACTATCCTAACCTAATATATCCTAACTAACCTAACCTAAACTCACCTATCCCAACCTTCAAAACTCACTCATACATCATTTGAATACTACCAAAACACCACTGAATACACTCGAAATGCCGCTGAATACACCCAAAACATCATTGAACACCACCAAAAACACTTACAACAGTTGATCACCTTCAAAACACACTCATACAACATTTGATCACCTTCAAAATCACTATCAAACACTTTTTGAATACTCCCAAATCACCGTTTGAACACCAACACCCCCATCACACACATACTTTTCTCAATAACTGTTAAGAAATATTCTCACACCAATAGCCCTCAACATCTCACTACAGAACACATTCAAAACCTCTCATACATCATTTGAATACCCTCTAAACGTCATTGAATACTACCAAAACACCATAGATTACTCCCAAATAACATTTAACCTAACCTAACCCAACCTAACACCTAACCTAAACTATCCTAACCTAACCTGGAGTTTACCTGGCCTAACCTAAACTAACCTAACCTATCCTAACCTTCAAAACACTCTCATACATCATTTCAACACCCCCAAAATACCATCTTGAATACTACCAAATCACCATTGATTACTCCCAAATAACATTTAACCCAACCTAACTAACCTATCCTAACCTAACCTAACCCAACCTAACCTATCCTAACCTAAACTATCCTAACCTAACCTAACTAACATAACCTAAACTAACCTAACCCAGCCTAACCTTCAAAACATTTTCATACATCATTTGAATACAACCAAAATATCATTGATTACTCCCATATAACATTTAACCTAAACTTACTTAATCTTCAAAACACTCTCATACATCATTTGATCATCTTCAAATCATCATTGAATACCCAAATCACCATCGATTACTCCCCTAAAATCACCAAAACACACTCATACATCATTTGAATACTACCAAAACACCATCGATTACTCTCAAAATAACATTTAACCTAACCTAACCCAACACATCATCACCTAATCTAACCCAAATAACATTTAACCTATTATTATACCTGGAATATACATAGAGAGTTTCAGGGGTCAACGCCCCTGCGACCCGGTCTGTGACCAGGCCTCAACCTCTCATACACCATTTGAATATCCCCAAAACACCATTTGAATACTACTAGCAAATCACCATCGATTACTCCCAAATAACATTTAACCTACCTAATCCAACCTAACAACATTGAATACGCCCAAAAAACACCACTTTTTTACTAACAAACACCGTTGATTACCCTAGAATTAACATTTCTAACTCATCCACCAAATTACATTCTCAATCGCGCATCTCATTAACTGAAATTACATCTCATCCACCAATCTACACACTCTTAATAAGAGTTTACTCACCCATTCTCCAGACTTTACAGCATAAACACTAAAAACTAAGATATAACATGATCATTCCCAACTAAAACATGACAATCACCCACATCACCCCTAAAACATTCTTCCTATACTCATCCTCGTATTATCACCTAGGGATATTTTTAACCCAACGGACCATCATGACGATAGGAGACAGAGTGTAGGTTGTGTTAAAGAGTTGTGTTGGTTACTCTGACTCCTATCGTCATGATGGTCCGTTGGGTTAAAAATATCCCTAGGTGAAAATACGAGGATGAGTATAAGAAGGATGTTTTAGGGGTGATGTGGGTGATTATGTCATGTTTTAGTTGGGTGCGATCATGTTATATCTTAGTTTTTTGTGTTTATGCTGTAAAGTCTGGAGAATGGGTGAGTAAACTCTTATTAAGAGTGTGTAGATTGGTGGATGAGATGTAATTTCAGTTAATGAGATGTGCGATTGAGAATGTAATTTGGTGGATGAGTTAGAAATGTTAATTCTAGGGTAATCAACAATGTTTGTTAGTAAACATTGGTGTGTTTTGGGCGTATTCAATGATGTTAGGTTGGATTAGGTAGGTTAAATGTTATTTGGGAGTAATCGATGGTGATTTGCTAGTATTCAAATGGTGTTTTGGGGATATTCAAATGGTGTATGAGAGTGATGTATGAGAGGTTGAGGCCTGGTCACAGACCGGGTCGCAGGGGCGTTGACCCCTGAAACTCTCTATGTATACTCCAGGTATAATGGTAGGTTAAATGTTATTTGGGTTAGATTAGGTGATGATGTGTTGGGTTAGGTTAGGTTAAATGTTATTTTGAGAGTAATCGATGGTGTTTTGGTAGTATTCAAATGATGTATGAGTGTTTTGGTAATTTTAGGGGAGTAATCGATGGTGATTTGGGTATTCAATGATGATTTGAAGGTGATCAAATGATGTATGAGAGTGTTTTGAAGGTTAGGTAAGTTTAGGTTAAATGTTATATGGGAGTAATCAATGATATTTTGGTTGTATTCAAATGATGTATGAAAGTGTTTTGAAGGTTAGTTTGGGTTAGGTTAGTTTAGGTTATGTTAGTTAGGTTAGGTTAGGATAGTTTAGGTTAGGATAGGTTAGGTTGGGTGTTGTTAGGTTGGGTTAGGTTAGGTTAAATGTTATTTGAGAGTAATCAATGGTGATTTCGTAGTATTCAAAATGGTATTTTTGGGGTGTTGAAATGATGTATGAGTGTGTTTTGAAGGTTAGGATAGGTTAGGTTAAGATAAGATAAGATCAGATTTCTTCAGATTTTTAACCCCGGAGGGTTAGCCACCCAGGATAACCCAAGAAAGTCAGTGCGTCATCGAGGACTGCCTGTCTTATTTCCATTGGGGTCCTTAATCTTGTCCCCCAGGATGCGACCCACACCAGTCGACTAACAACCCAGGTACCTATTTGCTGCTAGGTGAACATGACAACAGGTGTAAGGAAACACGTCGAAATGTTTCCACCCGCCGGGAATCGACGTGTTTCCTTACACCTGTTGTCATGTTCGCCTAGCAGCAAATAGGTACCTGGGTTGTTAGTCGACTGGTGTCGGTCGCATCCTGGGGGACAAGATTAAGGTTAGTTTAGGTTAGGCCAGGTAAACTCCAGGTTAGGTTAGGATAGTTTAGGTTAGGTGTTAGGTTGGGTTAGGTTAGGTTAAATATTATTTGGGAGTAATCTATGGTGTTTTGGTAGTATTCAATGACGTTTAGAGGGTATTCAAATGATATATGAGAGGTTTTGAATGTGTTCTGTAGTGAGATGTTGAGGGCTGTTGGTGTGAGAATATTTCTTAACAGTTATTGAGAAAAGTATGTGTGTGATGGGGGTGTTGGTGTTCAAATGGTGATTTGGGAGTATTCAAAAAGTGTGATAAAAAAGGTGATCAAATGTTGTATGAGTGTGTTTTTGGTGGTGTTCAATGATGTTTTGGGTGTATTCAGCGGCATTGAGTATTCAGTGGTATTTTGGTAGTATTCAAATGATGTATGAGAGTGTTTTGA
Organism: Cherax destructor; assembly: GCA_009830355.1. NCBI lineage: Eukaryota > Metazoa > Arthropoda > Malacostraca > Decapoda > Parastacidae > Cherax > Cherax destructor. Next base: position 13,866 of record WNWK01008680.1, read on the forward strand.
AGGTTGGGATAGGTGAGTTTAGGTTAGGTTAGTTAGGATAGGTTAGGTTAAATGATATTTGGGTTAGGTTAGGTTAAATGTTATTTGGGTTAGATTAGGTGTTGTTAGGTTGGGTTAAATGTTATTTGGGAGAAATCAATGGTGATTTGGTAGTAATCAATGGTATTTTGGGGGTATTCAAATGATGTATGAGTGTTTTGAAGGTTAGGTTAATTACGTTAGGATAGGTTAGGATAGTTTGTCAGGTTATGTGTTCATAGGTTGGGTTAAGTTAGGATAGGTTAGTTAGGTTAGGATAAATGTTATTTTGGGGTATAAAATACTGTTTTAGGGTAATCGGTGGAGTTTTGGGGGTATTCACTGTCGTGGGTTGGAGGTATTCACTGGTGTTTTGGTAGTATTCAATGGTGTTTTGATAGTATACAGTGGCGGTTTGGGGTACTCAATGGTGTTTTGGGGGTAATTAGTGGTGTGGGTTGATGTGGGTGCTGTGGTTATGAATGATAAAGGTTAGGTTAAGTTAAATGTTATTTGGGAGCAATCGATGGTGATTTGGAGGGTATTCAATGGTGATTTTTGGGGAATTCAAATGATGAATGAGAATGTAGAAAATGTTTTGAAAGTGTTCTGTAGTGAGATGCTGAGGGATGTTGGTGAGAGAATATTACTTAATAGTTATTGAGAAAAGTGTGTGTGTGATTGTGGTGTTGCTGTTCAAACTATGTAAGTGATTAATTTGGTAGTGTTCAAATGATGTATGAGTGAGTTTCGGTGATTTTAGTGGGAGATGATAAAGCTTGATGTTTTGGGTGCATTCAATGATGTTTTGCGTGCATTCATTGATGTTTTGCGTGCATTCAATGATGTTTTGCGTGCATTCAATGATGTTTTGCGTGCATTCAATGATATTTTGCGTGCATTCAATGATGTTTTGCGTGCATTCAATGATGTTTTGCGTGTATTCAATGATGTTTTGCGTGCATTCAATGATGTTTTGCGTGTATTCAATGATGTTTTGCGTGTATTCAATGATGTTTTGCGTGTATTCAATGATGTTTTGCGTGTATTCAATGATGTTTTGCGTGTATTCAATGATGTTTTGCGTGTATTCAATGATGTTTTGCGTGTATTCAATGATGTTTTGCGTGTATTCAATGATGTTTTGCGTGTATTCAAATGGTGTTATTGGGTGTAATCAATGGTGTTTTGGAGGTCAACAATGGTGTTTTTGTAGTATTCGATGGTTGTGAAGGTTGTTGCCAATCGTCTTAGGAAAAGTAGAATAGAAAAATACAATAATAACCACTTTATTTTAATAGAAAGAAATGTAAATAATAAATACGTAAATATGACTATAATAATCCTATCTTAAGAAAAATGAAAAAAAATATATATAACTGATCCAAAGCTAGGTATTTACAGATGGACGTAGATGACTGTGTTGATCTTGTTAACACTGTAGCTATGAATCAATGTTAGACTCCGTGTTGTTGGTGCATCGATGAAGGTTAACTCCCACTCTGTTGAAGGATGTTTCCCAAAAATCCCACAGTTTTCCACATCCACAATAATGTCACAAATGATATCAGGGACTCAGGTGAAGGTTTTTTTCCTGGTAAAGTACAGTTGCCTGGGTTTTCTTGAGGGTAGATGTAGGAACTACTGGTGTAGTGAAGAATTGGTGGCAAAGACTCTGTTTCTCACTTGGTGAGTACGCCGGCCCCTCACTCAGCCTTGAATCCGATGATACGTGCGGAAACAGAGGACTGTGTGAGAAACCAAAAGAATTACTCACCACTCTAGTATTTATTTACATAGTAGGCATAAGGCCTTTAAAAGAAATGGTGAAACTGTAACAAATGACTTTACCAAAAGCCAAGGCAGGGCAGAAGTTAATGTTGCTAAAAATGAGTGAAGCTCAAAACAAATTAATGAGTGAAGCTCTTTAACATAAAATAATTAAGATAAGAGCAGCTGTGAAGTACTTACAGTGAGGTCTGAGGTGGTCAGTAGAGTGATTTAACCTGTGGCCGGAGCCCAGCATTACACCTCTCACCATTTGAAAAGGGGGGGAAGGTATAACGGGAGATAGACACTCACCCCACTTCAACAAGCAGACTACCATTCAACTATCACTATACATACCTTCACGCTTTCATTACTTCTATCTATGGTGTTTTTTGGGAAGTATTCAATGGTGTTTTGGGAGAATTCATTGGTGTTTTGGGAGTATTTATTGGTGTTTTGTGGGTATTCATTGGTGTTTTGGGGGTATTCATTGGTGTTTTGGGAGTATTCAATGGTGTTTTGGGAGTATTCAATACTGTTTTAGGGTATTCAGTGGTGATTTGGGGGTAATCAATGGTGTTTTAGTAGTAATCGACGGTGTTTTTCGGGGGAGTAATCAATGGTGTTTTAGGATTATTCATTGGTGTTTTGGAGGTATTCAATGGTGTTTTGGTAGTAATCGATGGTGTTCTTTTGGGAAGTATCCAATGGTGTTTTGGGAGTATTCATTGGTGCTTTGGGAGTATTCATTGGTGTTTTTGGGAGTATTCATTGGTGTTTTGGGATTATTCAATGGCGTTTTTGGAGATATTCAATGGTGATTTGATAGTATTCAATACTGTTTTAGGGTATTCAGTGGTGATTTGGAGGTATTCAATGGTGTTTTGGGAGTATTCAATGGAATTTTTGGAGTATTCAAATGATGTTTGAGAGTATTCAAAGGTGTTTTTGGAAGTAATCAATGGTGTTTTTGGGCGTATTCAATGTAATCTGGGATGTATGAAAGAGTTTTTTTTTTATATTTTATTTAAAACTTTATGTACGATTTACATATATATTTTTAAATATCTATGAACAATTAACAAAGAATGAAAGAACAAGTTGTCTACAATGGTATCATGCAAAATACAAACCACTTCCACAGACAAAATGAAGCAAATATGACAAACAATAGAATTTTTTTTTTTACGTTTTATTAGGTTTTCGGTAAATGTAATTCATATACAAACACAAAACAATCAAAGGTGTATAAACGCAAAGAACATTAACAGTGAGTAAACCTTGCCAACATCAATGGAAATAAACGCTATGTCACAAATAACAGCCCAATACGAACTGCGTGCAAGGTGATAAAATTAACATACAACTAAAGGTACACCCAGTGCCGAGACCCGACACCAATATAAATTCCTAGTAAGATTTTTACCATAAACAGATATGAATCATCCTTACATAGCATTAAGAACGTGCATCCTACATATGCCACAAATTCCCAATTTGCATTAACGTTATAAACTATAAGCTCTATGTGCATGAGGTACTTTTAACAAAAGTATCCTAATAAATGCACACCTAAGACCCCAAAGTTTTGCTGTCATAACCACAACAAACCCCTATACACACAATTATGCAAAATTAAACCAACACAATTAACATTTATTACTTTTAATATTAAAAGTAGCATTAATACTAACTACACGTATACTTATGTAAATTCATATCCTCCTATATGTGTGGTGCATCCCTGATGCCCTATCAGAATACCATCAACATGCCACAGAGTATTTCAAAAATATTATAAATATAAGCTTCTGCCCAAAACCAAAAAATAAAAAATGTGACCAACATATTATTCCTACACTGTTAACATTGGAAACCTAACTACAATGGAACAATTATAAATTTGAATATACATACAACAGACTGTTACATCCCCCCACTCATACCTGACTGTATATTAAGGTGCAACATGAGCATGATCATGACCTTTCCATTGGCCTATGCACCGTAATCCACGGTAACCGTAACATGTTGCAGTTACCTTGATCATCTACTGTTAAATACAAACCAACCCCAACACATTCACACCAGTTACAACCCAAACACACTCCCCCCCCCCGGCTTCAGAGGGCCAGCCAAACCCTTGTACAACCCTGACCCCCTTACCAACATCACCAACATTCGTTCCACCCCTTCGTACAACTCATCCACAACCTGAAAACCCTAACGTCACTTGTCACAGCATAAAATGTCAACCGTCACCCAAATAAAATAATGCCCCCACCCTCCCTCCCCCCCTGTTCTCCAATCACACGTCCCTATAACCTATAAACAAACAACATCCCTATCTCCTAGACCCCACCCTACAGGTCAAACCCACTCAAACCCCTCCAATCCTCTCAATAGCCCCTTGACACTTAATGATCTGTAATCCTCCGAAAATGCAGAACCCCAACCCTTCCCATATATCAAACGATTCCGACACTTGGTACGATATATATGAGCCGCCACCACCTTGATTCTTTCCCGAATGCCTACCTCTCTCAATTTCCATGACACACAAACAAAATCCACCATGCAATACATTAAACCCTTTTTGTCCCTATGACACCGCCCCCAAATACAAGAAAATTGCCCTTAACAAAGGTACTCCCCTCCCCCCAATTTCCTCAAAACCCATCCTATCCACCACCTTACCCCTTCCAATGCCTCACAAAAATATATGGCATGCAAGACGGACTCCGGCATGCCACACCTCTCGCAACCCCCATCTTTCACACACCCCATTCTAAATAAAATCTCCCTTGCTGCAACCGCCCCATGTAGAAACCTATACATCAGCTCCCGATCCCTTCCCGATAAACGTAATTCCCGAAACCCCCAAATTCCTTTCCAGTCATAAACTGGATATATAGCCTCCCCTCCAGCACCCCCACCCCACCTCCTAACCTCATAAGCACAGCTACTTTTAAATTTTGCGGTTCCTTTATGACCATCATATTGAGCAGCCAATCCCTGCACTGTACCAGGTCCTTACCCTCCCACCATTCACCCAACTCTCTCAACACACCCTCCACCCCGATCTCTCCCCCCCTCCATCCCCCTTCTTCATCACAACGTTTCACATACATGCACATCAATCTCTTCTCCAGCCAAATCAGACCCAACCCCCCCAATAATATATCCTTCCTAACTATATCCTTCCGTAGCCAATGCCTACCATTAGCCCAGATGAACTTAAATACTTTGCGCTCCAGCCCGTCCACATCCCACCTCAATAAAGGATAAATATTAGCTACAAACCAAATCCAACTATAAATCATTGAGTTTACCGCAATGACCCTCTGCCTCAATGTGAGCTCACCCGCACGCCAACCATTTATACGCTCCATTGCCCATTGCACTACATTCCCCGAATTCACCTCTCTCGTCACGTCCCGATTCCCCATGAACACTATTCCACATATTTTCACTTTGTCCGTTACATTATAACCATGTCTTCTACCCAACCCCCTTCCCACCCAATTACCCACCTCCAACAGCAGTGATTTTGCCCCGTTCACCTTCATTCCCGTTGCCTTACAAAATGTGCCTATACTGTTCCCTACATGCCCCAGCCCCTTCTCCTGCCATACCAGCACCATAGTGTCGTCTACATACCCCACAATGTTCAAGATCCCCTCACCACCCCCCCTTCCCCCACCAATCTGTAAAACGGATCCTGAACACATGCGAACAGAATTTGTGACAGAGGGCATCTCTGCCGCAAACCCCGTTCCATCTGCACCACCCCACCCAATCTACCGTTGACTTGTACCCTCACACATGCCCCTTCATATAAAGCTCTGATCCAACTCATCACTTCCACACCAAACCCCTGCCGCTCCATGATTTCGTACATGCTCTCACGCTCTACACTATCATACGCCCCCTGCCAATCTAATGCTAGTACCCCTCCCCCTTCCACACTTTCAATGAAATCCTTAATGTGCTCATGACCCGCCACCACTCCCCTACCTACTGTCCTACCTCAATCACCTTCCCCAACACCCTTTTTAATCTGTTACCTAGAATCTTTGCATATATTTTATAATCAGAATTCATTAGTACCAAAGGTCTATAATTCCCCAAAGTATCTCCTACCTTTCCCTTCCGTACTAGAACCACCACTCTCAATCCCATATCCCTACCCATCACTCTGCCCTCTTTCATTCCATTCATCACCCCAACCAAACAGTCCCTCATGACGTTCCAATTTTCCTTATAAAACTCGTTCGCTATACCATCTATTCCAGGGGCCTTTCCTCTACTTAACCCATTCACCGCCTCCCACACCTCCCCTTCACTGATCATCCCCTCCATCTCCTTCCGCTCACTTTGTCCCAACCTCTCCACGATTCCCCCTAATATTAAATCCTTGTTCATCACACTCACCCCTTTGCGACACATATGCTTGGCAAACCACTTATCCACATACACGTTCATACCCTCTGTGATACAAATCTGCATTCCTTCATCATAATTCTCCAATTCTTCATCCACCTCCAAGAACTCCACTGTCATCCTATCCTTTCGCTTCCTACACTTACCCAATACATATTTGGAGGGTTTATCCCCCCACAACACGTCATCCAAGCCTGCTTTCATCCTGCATGCCCCAAAATTCTCATTCTGCAGCGACCACAACCTTTCCTTCAATGTCCGTATTTCCTCAGTTAGTCTGTGACCTCCTCCTAAGTAACAGTCTATCAATAATCCCTGCAAGTAGTTTTGCATTCCATAATGCCATCCTACCTCTTCTTTGCCCAATCTCTGATAGTAAGCCCCTCTTACCCACCTCCACCCACCAATCCACAAGTGCCCCCCCCTCAACCTCCCATCCCACAACCCTCCCCACCAATCACTAAATTCCACACATCTACCTTCACCACTCAAAAGCTGAACATTTAATTTCCAATACCCCTTACCCCACCGTACCACACCCGACCATTCCACCTCCACCAACACTCCCAATGATCTGAAAAACCCACATCTAAATATTGAAACCCACCCACCACCACACTCCCCGTTACATAAATTCTATCTAGCTTAGCCCCATACCCTCTTCTAACAAATGTATGCTCTCCTGCCCCTCCTACTCCAATAACATCCTTCAAACCTACACACCTAAGTAAGTCCCTCAGAGCCTGCAAAACACCCCCCCCACGCGGCTCTACATCCCATTCCCTGATGACACAATTAAAATCTCTCCCAACTATGGTTACACTAGGCAAATCCCTACATGCGTAAATCATATGATCCCTCACAAAATCCACCTTCACCTGTCTGGAGGACTCCGCCGGCATATACACTCCCAAAAAGCATACCTTCACCCCCATTCTCCCTCCACCCTCACCAATCTGCCCCCCACACTCCTCCCATCGCAAAGGCTTGAATGGGCTTGACACCGCTACCACTACCGCCACCCCACCCTTTAATCTACTTGATGAACTGGCTAATACCCTAAAACCATCCAATACCAAATCTCTACCACACCTATAGTTATGCTCCTGCAAAAACCCCACAGTCACACCATACCGTCTCAACATACACTCCACCCAAGCTCTTTTAATATCTGCTCTCAACCCATTTACATTTAACGTTAAACACTTGAAATTAAAGACAAAGGTTTGCCCTTCGGCCTCGGTGGAAGTTGCGACCCAGATTTCCCTTTACTCTGCAATTTGCCCACCTTCTTCCCACCCTTATTAATTCTCTGTTCTTGCACCAATCCCAAGTCTTTCTTAGCAACTTCCACCAGAGGTTTCTTGCAAATCCTCTGGGCCGGGGTCAACACGTCCTCACAATCAGACAGTGTGCCATACCTCTTACGGGTCCCCTGCACAATTTCCACACCACTTGCACTATCAATCTGATGTACCTCCGCCTGCACTGTCTTCAACACTAACTTTTGGTCATTGAAACTGGCATTCACTATGCCCTCCACCATATCCATAGTATCTTCCATACCCTCAGTGGCTTCGACACTTAATACCGGGAGAGGTTCGTCCAAAATGTCCCTTAATACCTGCTCCAAAGCCACTTCCTCCACAGGGCTCTCCTGGTTGCCACCTGCAACCACCGATGGCGCCGTTTCCTGTGATATCGTCTGACACACCACCTCTGCACCTTCGACTATCTCGCTCCACAACTTTGGTTGTTTCTCCGACTGTTCCTCTTCCCTTTGCACATTTCTCTGCACTGTCACATTTGTTCCACGATGTACCCCGTTCATTCTCGGGCCCGACCTCTTCAAGCAGTCGGCCGCTACATGCTCATATGCCCCGCACAGACGACATGTCCTGCGTTGCTCATGTAGGTGACATATACCTGCGTCCTAAAATCCGGCAATACGACGTACGACGGTATGGGATGTCGCAAGGTTATCTTCAATGCAAAAGACCCCTCAAAGAGCCCCATCAGCGGCCCTTCACTCCACTTGCCAGGAGTAGCTGCATGGATGACGCCGGATGCCCCGAATACTGCACTGATGTCCACAGCATCAGCCTCGAACGGGACATTCCTCAATCGAACCCAAGTGTATGTCCTCGAGATGTCCTTTAAGCGTACCTGAAGTCCTGTGTGCACGGTGTACACACTATCTTGATGCTTATCCACCAGCCGTTCATACACTTCCGCCGTTTGAAGTTTCACAAACACTCTATTCGTCCCGTTCAAGGCCACTCCATACAAATCCTCTGTATCAAGTCCATAAATATCTCGTAGAATCGTGGGTAATACTGTTCCGGCCGTGGCAGGGTTGATAACTCCTGTAACCAGATCCACACAAACTGTGTTCAACCGTGTCCTCCCAGCTGCCGCCATATTGGTGAAAACCAAAGTGCTGTCAAGAGCCGCCAGGGGTCAGGCCAGCGCACCACACACCCTCACACGATCAGAGCTGGGTGGCGAATGAATGACAGACTCCGCCTAACTCTTAACCTTACTCCTAACTCACAGCCGCCATTCTCAGCGCATCTCCGTAAACAATAATTTATATTAAAACTTCATACAAACATACACTTTTATTAAGAATTATACCTCAAGGACATACCCATTGTGTATAGATATAAACATTATCCACTACTCTAACTCGACTCTAATTCAGACACGCGTTACACCCCACATAATACTGGCACTATCCATCCTAGCAACACCGCTCACAGACAAACTCCATCCACCACTACCCTCGGTGTTCTTTATTATATAACCCCTCCCAACTTATGTTACATTTATAACAATGACCTTTGTACATATACAGAAAACGCTATAATATCCACAATTTTTTTATCATTATGACATGAAAAGAGATAACAATATGATATATTAGCGCTAACAAGGTTAGCGTAAGTATACGGCATGATATAAACACATTGTAAAGATTTGTAAACTAGGGAACATCTTCATACCAGTGTTGAATGGACTAAAAACATCACTATATGAAATTGAAACTTACATAATCATAATGTTGGCGATCTACTTGTGAGGCAGCCGACACTGGCTCAATCTGGAGAATCCCTATAGTTGCTCCCCAGCCTTGGTGGTGCGCGGGTGAGCTCAGTCGTTTCCCTGGTGGAGGTTAGGTGAAATTTTATTTTCACCATCATGGCGGATACCTACCGGCACCGTGTCAACACTGTCTGTGTGGATTTAATTAAAGGTGCTGTGTATCCTGATAACGCTGAGGTTATCTTGCCATTAGTTTTACGTGACACTTTTGGAATACCGACTGAGGCCATTTATGGTATCTCATTAAACGGGGCAGTCAGATTTTTAGTCAAGTTCATCTCCGCTGGCGTGTATGAAGAAGTGGTGGATAAGTTTCAAGGCAAGCCTATTGTCATCAATTCGGGATTGGAGGTGCGTATGCGTGACGTGTCCGCACATTACTCGTGGATTCATGTGAAGAATCTTCCATTTGAGGCTGCTGAAATGGATGTTCGGCGAGTATTCGGCCAGTATGGGACTATACACATCGCTAATGAAGGTCGGTGGCAGCAGGGAACTTACGCTGGCAGGATCATACTCCCTCAAAATGACTTTGAGGAGGCCTATCCCGTCATATGTCCAGATGCAAGAGTTTCGTACACAAGTAAGTATACGTCTCGTATGCTGGACAGGTGCAAACATGCCGGCTCTGCGCTGCCCCGGGACATATGGCGGCTTCGTGTGATCAACGCAGGGAGCGGCAACCTGGACGTCGAGATGATGGGAATTTTCGTGCTAAGACGGACCTGAGAGAGACGCCCAAAACGAGTGTGCAGTTGGATGTGGCCGGGGTTCTTGAGACTGAGGATGTCCCTCGGAGTTGGAGTGATGGTCGACTTTATTACCTGAGTCTTACTGATTTTTGGTGTTTATTGTGGATAGTTTTATTTGGATAAATATTTTAAATTTGAGAAAAGTACAGAGGACAGAAAGGGATTCCGAAAGATGTTAGGAGAATGTGTCGGGAATGTTGAGTGATGCAGGAGACATGAATGTCAGTGTGGGAGACACTGTTGAGTAAGACCCAGTGGAAAAGTTTGAAGTGTTTGGTGTATTCAGCAGAGTAGAACCTTTAGCTTACCTCAAGGATACAGCTAGCATTTCAACATACAAGAACGGTAAAAACATACACAAAATCTGAAGAGCAAAACGCAATAACAGTACACTAGAAAAGAACATTTAAGTACAGTTCAGTATAAAAGTGACCTTTACCATAGTTTGTCAGCATCACCAGACCATTACAACTAAGAACACTACACTGACTTACAGTAAGTACACTAACATAAAAGACAAGTACAGTAACATGTAAGAATAGCACAGTAACATAAAACAGTACACTAAGACACTGAATAGTATAGACATACATAAATAGTATACTAACATATAAAACAGTATAGTAACATATGAAACAGCATAATAACACATAAAACAGTATAGTAACATATGAAACAGTATAATAACACATAAAACAGTATAGTGACATATAAAACATTACAGTAACACACAAAACAATAAAGTAACACATAAAACAGAATATTAACATATAAAAAAGTATAGTGACACATAAACCAGTATACTGACATATGAATGGTAAAGTGAGATATAAAACAGTATAGTGACATATAAAACATCAAATTGACACATAAAACATTATAGAAACACATAAGAAGAACATAAGAAAGAAAGAACACTGCAGCAGGCCTACTGGCCCATGCGAGGCAGGTCCAAGTCTCCCGCCGGCTTAAGCCAATGCCCTGACCCAGCCAGGTCAGGTTACATTCACTTAAGGAAGGAGCACGGCATCTGACCTAGTAGCACAAACTAGTCAGGTACAACTCACACCCACCCGCACCCACTCATATATTTATCTAGCCTATTTTTAAAACTACACAACGTTTTAGCCTCTATAACTGTACTCGGGAGTTTGTTCCACTCATCGACAACTCTATTACCAAACCAATGCTTTCCTATATCCCTTCTGAATCTGAATTTATCCAACTTAAAGCCATTGCTTCGAGTCCTGTCAATACAAGATATTTTTAGCACGCTATTTACATCCCCTTTATTTATTCCTGTTTTCCATTTATATACCTCAATCATATCCCCCCTAATTCTACGCCTTTCTAGAGAGTGCAGATTCAGGACCCTCAGTCTATCCTCATAGGAAGATTTCTGATACATGGAATCAACTTAGTCATCCTCCTTTGTACGTTTTCCAGAGCATTTATATCCATTCTGTAATACGGTGACCAAAACTGTGCAGCATAATCTAGATGAGGCCTAACCAAGGAAATATAGAGTTGAAGAACAACCTGAGGACTCCTATTATTTATGCTTCTTGATATGAAGCCAAGGATTCTGTTTGCTTTATTGCGAACACTTATGCACTGCTGTCTTGGTTTTAGATTACTGCTAACCAGAACTCCTAAAGCCTTTTCGCAATCAGTAGTGTTAAGATCTACATTATTTAGTTTATATGTGGCATGGTTATTGTCCTGTCCAATATTTAGAACTTTGCATTTATCTATATTAAACTGCATCTGCCACTTCTCCGACCAGTGCATCAGTCTATTCAAATCTTCCTGGATTGCTCTAATGTCCTCATTTGAATGAATTGGACGGCCTATTTTGGTGTCATCGGCAAACTTGCTTATGTCGCTATTTATTCCTCATCTATGTCGTTTATGTAGATTGTGAACAACAAGGGCCCAATACTGACCCCTGTGGAACACCACTTGTGACGCTTCCCCACTCTGATTTCTCCCCATTTATGCAAACTCTCTGCTGCCTATTTGTCAACCATGCCTCTATCCAGGAAAAATTTCTCCTCCTATTCCGTGTGCCTTAATTTTCCTCAATAGTCTCTGATGTGGGACTCTATCAAAAGCCTTACTGAAGTCCATATACACAATATCATATTCATTACCATGATCTACCTCCTCAAATACCTTAGTGAAAAAGTTATTAAATTTGTAAGGCAGGAACGCCCTTTTGTAAAACCGTGCTGAGATTCGTTGATTAATTTATGCTTTTCAAGATGGCTGCGAATTGCCTCGGCAATTATTGATTCCAAAAATTTTCCCACTATTGAGGTTAGGCTTATTGGTCTATAGTTCGAAGCTAAGGACCTGTCTCCTGCTTTGAAAATAGGTATTACATTTGCAATTTTCCACTTATCTGGCACCATGCCAGTTTGCAGTGATATGTTGAAAAGATTAGCCATAGGTTTGCTAAGCTCCTCTTTACATTCCTTTAGAACCCTTGCATACAGTTCATCAGGGCCTGGGGATTTGTTAGGTTTTAATTTATCTATTTGTCTAAGGACCATGTCACTTGTGACCCTGATCGTGCATAGTTTACTATCGTCCTGGTCTACATAATTTATTATTTCTGGAATATCGCTATTATCTTCCTGTGTAAAAACTGAGAGGAAGTAAGTGTTAAAAATTCTACACATTTCCTTATCACTGACAGTGAGCTGACCTGAGTAACTTTTGAGTGGGCCTATCTTGTCCCTAATCTTACTTCTGTATACCTGAAAAATCCTTTTGGGTTAGTTTTCGATTCTCTTGCAACTTTAACCTCATAGTCTCTTTTTGCTTTTCTTATTCCCTTTTTATTTCTCTCTTTAACTGAATATATTGATTACTTAATTGCCCCTCTCCTCTTTTGATTCGCCTATATATGCCTCTCTTTTGACCAATGAGATGTTTTAATCTATTGTTCATCCATTTAGGATCATTTTTGTTTGATCTGATTTCCTAATAGGAACATAAGTTGTCTGAGCAGCTAGAACTATTCTCTGGAAAACGTCATATTGGCAATCACCACCTACCTGACCCACTGTCAGGTCATTCCAGTTCAGCCCACCCAGGTAATTTTTCAGTCCTATGAAATCAGCCAGGCGGAAGTCAGGGACAGAGACTTGATTGTCATTATTAGGATAATTCCATGATATATTAAAACTGAGTGATTTGTGATCACTTTCCCTAAGCTCATCATTAACCTCAAGATTATTAATTAGCGATTCCCTGCTGGCAAGAACCAAGTCTAGCAGGTTATTTCCTCTAGTTGGTTCTGTCACCAACTGTTTCAAAAACAATCCTGAATCGTATCAAGAAAGTCACTTGACTCTAAATTTCCTGTCAAATTGCTCCAGTCAATTTGTCTAAAGTTGAAATCTCCCATCAGCACAACATTTTCATGTGTAGATGCCTTACGAATTTCATCCCATAGAAGTTTACTGCACTCCTATCAAGATTTGGGGGCCTGTAAATCACACCCAAAATAAGTTTTACACGGCCTTCAAGAAGCTGTAACCAAACAGATTCAGTGGCTGACGCTTCTAATTTTATATCTTGTCTAACACAACAGTTTAAATTGTCTCTGACATACATCGCTACTCCACCACCCTTCCTGTTGACCCTATCAGTGTGGAATAATTTATAGCCTTGTATGTGACATTCAGAAGGCAACTCTCTATCTTTCAGATTGAGCCAGGTCTCTGTTATAGCAATAATATCTATGTTTCCTGCACTTGCAATTAATCTTAACTCATCTATCTTATTTCTTACACTCCTGCTATTAGTATAGTAAACCTTAAGGGAGCTAGTCTCTTGTTTCCCTCTACTGTCTCCCTTTGTTTGCTGACCTGATCCATTGTCTTTATTTGTAAATTTATGATTAATTTCTTTTATAAATTTACTGTTTTCAGCCCTAGTGTTGCAAACTGTCTGTTTCCCACATACACCCATACCTCTATCCTCTATCAGTTTAAAATCCTAGGCATGTCAGCAATGGCCCTCTCAATCGAGTTGGCAAGTGCTTCCACCCCTGTCCCAGAGAGATGTACCCCATCCCTTGCATACATATCATGTTTGCCATAAAAGTTGTCCCAGTTGTCAATGAATGGGACTGCAAGTTCCTTGCAGTATCTGTCTAGCCAGCAATTTACACCAATTGCCCTAGACAACCATTCATTTCCCACTCTCCTTCTAGGCAAGATGCTACATATAATTGGGACCCCTCCCTTAGACTTGATTAGCTCTATAGCTGACCTGTACTTATCCAGCAGCTCTTCTCTCTTACCCTTCCCAATATCATTTCCACCAGCACTGAGACAGATAATGGGCTTGTTCCCATTACCTGACATGATATTATCCAACCTGTTGACTATGTCTCCAACACCAGCTCCAGGGAAGCACACCCTCTCCCTCACCTCCCTATTCCTATTACAGAAAGCACGGTCCATATATCGTACCTGTGAGTCACCTACCACAAGAATTGTCTTACCTCTATTAGCAGGGGAAGTAGTACCTTTACCTTCACTGGCCACTGGAGTACACTCATCCTGAATAACAGAGAAGCTATTTCCTACCTTCAAATCTTCTCTCTTAACTTTCCTTATTTTGAATATGAAACAGCATAGTGCCACATAAAACAGCATAGTAACAAATAAAACAGCATAATTACACATAAAACACATTTATAACATAAAACAGTACAACAACACAAAAGAACAGAATAATATAAGAGAAGTAGATCAAAATAACAATGTTGCAACAAAGAACAATAACACAGAAGACCATTACAGTAACACAGAAGACCAGTACAGTAACACAGAAGACCAGTACAGTAACATAGAAGACCAGTACAGTAACACAGAAGACCAGTACAGTAACACAGAAGATCAGTACAGTACAGTAACACAGAAGACCAGTACAGTACATTAACACAGAAGACCAGTACAGTACAGTAACACAGAAGAACAGTACAATAACACAGAAGACCATTACAGTAACACAGAAGAACAGTACAGTGACACAGAAGAACATTACAGTTCAGTAACACAAAAGAAAAGCACAGTAACACAAAAGATGGTTGGCGCTTTTGAATCCAAATCAGCAAATCATGAATTATATTATAAGCAACAATTAATAATAATAAAATTGTTATAATAATAATAAAATAATTATTTGCGACCACTGTCAGCCTCAGTGTTATCTCTGAGTTACCAAACCTTGCCGCGTGGAGGCCAGTGGTTCGTCTTTTAAGGTCCACCTCCTCCCCTCGTTTTCCCCAGGTTCATGTGTCCAGGAATCTATCCGTGGGCCCCCGGATGTCTTCCCTTCCTCACTTCCCTCTGTTCAGCCTCGCCTCTCTCTCTCTCTCTCTCTCTCTCTCTGCCTTCCAGCCTCAGCCTTCCCCAGGTTCATGTATCCAGGAATCCATCCGTCTGCCTCCGGATGTCTTCCCTTCCTCACGTCCCCAAGATCAGCCTCAACAACAACCTTCCCCAAGTTCATGTATCCAGGAATCCATCCGTTCGCTCCCCTTCCCCACTTACCTAAGGTCAGCGAGTTTGGTGCATTCCAGGATCAGTGTCTTCAGACGTCCACTTGTGTCACCTCAAGTAGACTCCCTTCCCCACTTCCCCAAAGTCAGCGGTATTCATGCCTTTCCCAGGTTCATGTATCCAGGAATCCACCCGTTCGCTCCCGGATGTCTTCCCTTCTCCACTTACCTAAGGTCAGCGGTGCCTTCCCCGGATCAGTGTCTCTAGGTGTCCACTTGTGTCATCTCAGGTGAACTCCCTTCCCCACTTCCCCAGAGTCAGCGGTTGCCACCCCCAGTGACCTTGCTGGATGGAAACTTGGTGTTGTCTAGCTGGTCTACGGTAGAGACTGTCCAGGTGGGTGGAATTACTGGAGGTGACACAGAAAACTGCGTCCAGTAATTACACCCACCAAGACAGCCACGACCGTACACCAGCTAGACGAGACCAAGCTGCCACACAGCTCGGCCACCCAGGAGAGGATAATGAATTATAATTTTGGAAATCCTTTTATGTTACACTATGAATTTACACTGAGTACAAGATTTTTTTTTACTTATTTAGAATTTTAAAAGCATTTGTGAGCGTTTTATTTTATGTAGTCATTCGCTGCCCAGCTGCGGTGGAGACAGGTTGTTCCGCTCCTGCTAGCCAGTGGAGTACGGAAAGTGAGCATTGTTCAGTCATGGCTGTACAGTACAGACGACGCATCATTAAAGGAGCCATATATCCTGTGAAATTTACGGCATAGCATTGAATGGCAGTGCGAGGGTGTTTGTGAAGCTTAACACTACACAAGACTACGAGCGTTTGGTGGTTAAGTATGAAGACGTTGCCTTGACAGTGAATGCGACGATGGAGGTCAAGTTAAAGGACGTTTCGAGGCAATACATTCCATTTGAAGCGCAAGCAAGCGATGTCAGTGCAGTATTTCAAGATTATGGAGTGGTACATCACGCTTCAATGGGTCGCTGGACAGAGGGGCTCTATGAAGGGATGCCTGAAGGGTCATTTAATTTGAAAATGACCTTAAGAAGACCCATACCGTCTTATGTCCTATTACCAGAATTTCGGACGCAGGCATACGTTACTTACGTTGGTCAACGACGCACATGCCGTGTATGTGGGCTGTACGACCACATGGCGGCAGATTGTGAGAAACGACAAGGTCGTTACGATGCCACAAGAGCGGCGTTGGTTGTTAAGGGTGTAATTGCTGTTCAGGACGAGGACGTAGGCGTGGTGTCGACGGGAAGATGGAGTGACATAGTTCAAGGGACTGCAGAGGTGGGCCAGACTCTACCTACAGAGTCACAGATGTCGGTGGTACCGGCTGTACAGGATAAGGTGGACGATTTGGACTTGGGTATAGCAGCAGAGTTGACAGAGGAATTGTGTGGGTTGTTGGACAGTTCACCAGGTGTGGAGGAGGTAGTGTGTGTGACGGAGGGGCTGGGGGAAGTCAGCCCTGTGGACACTAGTCTCATTCAACAGGAGGTGCCAGTTACAGTGCATAATGAGGACTGTGCTGGGGATATGGACATTGGAAGTGATTCACGTAAACGTCCTATGGGTGTGGCTGAGGACGACGTCCTTACGCCCGCTCAAAGGTCTAGTAAAAAATCTTTGGTAGAAGTTGCACAAAAAGTGGAGCTGAGTGGAAGGAGTGTGGATGGTGACAGGAATTTACGAGGAAACAAAAAGGAACATCATAACCCTGGTGGGATGTCAAAGCGTGTAGGTAATAAGTATGAGAAATCTAAAGGGAAGCCACCTTTAACATATTCAAGTGTCTCACGCTTAACGTGAACGGGGCTAAAGCTGAGGTGTCGAGGAAGTGGATAGAAGTGACGATGAGAAGGTATGACATTAATGTAGGGTTTATACAGGAACATAATTATAAGTATGGTAGGGATTTTCAGTTGCAAGGTTATAGAGTGTATGCTGGTAGTTCAGGGGCCTTCAAGGGAGGGGTGGCGGTAATTGTGAAGGAGAACAGCCCTTTTCAGTTATTAGCTTGGGAGGAGGGGAGGGACGGGAGGGTTGTGAGGGTGGATGGGGTTTGGGGAGGAGTCAGGGTAGCTTTCATTGGGGTTTATTTGCCGGCTATAAATAACCGTAGAGTCAAGGAGGATTTTGTGAGGGATCAATTGGTATATTACTTGGGTGGCTTGCCAGAAGTTGTAGTAGTAGGTGGTGATTGGAATAGTATCATAAGGCTCAAAGATGTAGAACCAAGGTATCGGGATGTGTGCTCAGTGTTTTAAGGGATGTTCTAGGTAGTGTGGGATTAGTTGATGTGGTAGGTGGGGGTTGGAGGTTTGATTATACTTTTGTGAGGAGGGGGTACGCAGCACGTTTAGATCGTATATATGTCTCAAGGGTTATTAATGTAGGGGTGGTGAGTTGTGTGGATGTAGGTTTTACTGATCATAGGGGAGTGTTAGTGGAGCTTGAGTGGGCAGGTATGGTGAAATGGTATCCTGGGTATTGGAAACTAAATGTAAGTCTTGTAGAAGGGGAGGAGGGTAGAGAATTATTTGCTGAATGGTGGGGGACGATGTGGAGGAAAGGTAAGTTACTACCAGACATAGAGTCTTGGTGGGTGGACGTGGCGAAGCCAGCGATAAGGGATTTTTATAAAAGTAGAGGTCGGGAGGTTGCGAGGTGGAAGTATGGATTGCAAAAATATTTGGAGGATCAGCTGAGTGTATGCTATGAGAGGCGGTTGGATAGGTACATGAGTGAGGTGCCTGCGATTAAGGAGAGATTGAGAGAAATACAGAATGAACGGTTTGATGCGATTCGTGTGCGTGGTGGTGTGGAGGAGGTTTTATGGGGTGATAAGCCTTCGGCTTATGTGTTGAGGTCATTTAGGAAAAGGAGGGAGGGGATGATGATTTCGAGGTTGGTGGTTGGAGAGGACAGAGATGGGTATGAGAGAGGTCATATCATGAGGAGCACAGAAGCGATGAGTTTGTATTTAGAGAGTTGGTTTAGGGGATATTTAACAGCAGGAGAGGGAGGGGAAAGAGAGAGGAGAATAATTGAGGAGGGGGTCATGGAGAGGTTGGGGGAGGACGATAGGGAAGCTATGAGTGGGGACATAAGTGAGGAGGAGGTGTGGATGGCGATACAGAGTATGAGTAAGAGAAAGTCAACTGGAATTGATGGAATTTTGAATGATTTTTCTGTGTTGCAGTGGGAGGTCATAAAATGTTATTTAGTGAGATTGGGCGTGTCGCAGTGCACTGGGGTGATTGTTTTAGTAAAAAAAGGAGGGGTAGGGGAACAGATAGGTGATTATCGGGGTTTATCGATGATGTGTGGGGATTATAAGATTTTTGCGAAAGTGTTGTGTAATAGAATTAAGAAAGTAATTGGGAGGGTAGTTAAGAGGGGCAAAGAGGGATACCGGGGAGATGTATGAATAAAGGGCATGTTTGGATCAGGAATTTTGTGGACAATAGTGTTGGAGGTGGTGTTTTGGCTGTGGATTGGAAGACTGCGTATGATTGTGTTGAAAGGGACATGTTATGGAGGATCATGAGGAAGCAGGGGTTTGGGGAGGAAATAGTGGGATGGGCGGAAGCCCTGTATAAAGATGCAAAAGTGAGGGTGCAAGTTAATGGGTTGGTAGGTGCGGAAGTGAGGATGGGCAGAGGTTTGAGGCAGGGATGTCCCTTGTCTCAAATCCTATTCGCGTGTATGCAGGATCCTTTGTATAGACTAGTTAAGGTAGGAGTAGGGGGCGGGGGAGGGGAAGTTGAATGGGATACAGGAATTGTTGGATATGTGGACGACACCACGGTGTAGTGAATTCAAATTCCAATCTAATGGAAGTAGGTACATGGGTGGGGAAGTGGCTTGGGGTTAAGGTATGGATGGTCAATAGTAGATAGATTGAAAGTTTGTGGTATAGTGGTAATGGCTGATTTTGGGGAAGCTAGAAAAGTTAATGTCGATTTAGTTTTAGGTAAGGGATTAAAGAGAATGTTGGGGTGGAGACCGGGGGATGTTACGTTGTTACAGAGGGTGATAGTGGTTAATACTTTAGTTTATAGTAAAGTTTGGCACGTGTCAAGGGTATTTCCTATATTAAAGGGAGATATGGTAGAATTGGTTGGAAAGGTGCTGAGATATATATGGGGATATGGGAAGCATTGGTTGTGTAGGGAGGTTGTCATGAAGAGGGTGGGCTTAGGGGGTTTGGGGTTAATAGATTTGGAGGAACGGGCTACGTGCTTATATGTACAATTTTGTTATATGACTAAGGGGGGTTGCAAAGGACGGAGGGTGGGAGAGGTCATGAGGGATTTCAGGAAGTGGTGGAGAGGGAAGGATTTGGTTAGGTGTGCTGATATGTTGCGTGGTCTTATGAGTGTAAGGAATCCGGGACGTGTAAAGGCTCGTGTGTTAGGAAGGGTGGGGAGAGGAGAGGAGGTAATGGAAGGGCAGGCTGTTTTTCCGGTATATGATTGGAAAAGTATATGGAGTGGGTTGAGGGGTATGAGGGTCAGTGTGAGGGCGAGAGAAGTTATGTTTCGGTTTTTACATGGGGTACTGGCCTCACGGGAGGTGCTGTATAGGATGGGTTTGGTTGGAGATGCAAGGTGTGGTAAATGTGGCGAGGTTGATTCTATTTATCATGAGTTATATTTTTGTGAGCAATTGGATGTTGTCAGACAATGGTTGGGGCATTTAATAAGATTTGGAGGGGGAGGGGGGATACATGCTTTGAGATTTTTGAGCTTAGATATAGGTGGTGTGGGGCAGGATGTGCGTAGAGCGCTTATGTATATGGCTGTTGATTTTGTGTATGTTTCGTGGGAGATGAGGGAGCAAACTGGGAGTGTGCGGTTAAAGGCCATAGCAGCGTCCATGTACAGGACAAAATGTAGAAATAGAATTTTGTATGGGGAGTCTTGGGGTAGATTTTTCCTGTGGTTTATAGGGATTTTACTGTAGGACAGTTGTTGGGAATGATACAAGTTAATAGTTGAAAAGTGGCTGTTCTATTTTTGTGAGGTTAGGAAAAGTTTGTGTGTATAGACTGTTAGGAGTATGAGAGGTAAGTTACAGTAGTATGTTTGTGTAGATTGGGGGGGGGTGACGGTGTGACAAGGTAACCATGAGGTTACGGTTATGACAAATTTTTGACTTATAGGGTTGTGAATGGAGGTATATATAAGAGGGGGGTTATGAAGTAGAAAATGAAATAAGAAGTTGGAAAAAAAGGGAGGAAGTTAGAGGTGGCTTTCCTTGGGTATCATATTATCTATGAGTTTGTATGACTTTTTGAAGTATAGAGGACAAACTCCATGGGTGTAAAGGTTTTGATGTGTATGGAGGTTACAGTAACTGTTTTTTAGATGTTTATGAGAGAATAAGGTTTATTATTGGTTTCATAACAGGGTGAGGCTTAATGTAGATAAATACATGTCATTGGGGTTTTCTGTGTTTTTGTGGTGTGTTGCAACATGTTGTATAATACTTTTGTATTTATGGGACAAAAGTAGAATACAGTATTCTGTTGAATACATAGTTGGTTTCTTCAGTAGAGGAGAAATGTGTATTATATGATGGTAAGGTATTTTACCTAGCTAACTAACTAATTATAAAAGTTATAAGGAGTGGTGCAATGTTAATTTTTAAATTAAAATGAGAAATTCACTGCCTGGTGTGTGGGCTTGATGGATTCTTGTATTATTTTGATTTGTATGTATGTTTTGGCTACAAAACTGTAAACTTTTGCTGTTGGTTATTGGGTTCTTTTTCATGTGTACAAACGGAATTTTATATAGCGATGCATGAGTTTTACTGGACTGCTTTTTGGTTGTCTTGTTTTATTAAGGGTTACATGATTTTAGTGTGATCAGTAGCTCATATTTTAAGTTTTTTTTTGTCTTTACAGATGAGAGAAATGTATGTAGGGGTATCGTTAGGATAAAATGGGGGGATAAAAGGTAGGGGGGTCTTTGGTATGAGATTCTGTGATCTCAAGAAATGTTTCAGTTTTCATTGGTAGATTTTACTAAATTAGGTTTTTTTTATTAGGGGAGTTGAGAGGTTGAGCTGGTTATGTAATGATAAATGTATATTATTAATGTGTCTGTATGTGCAGTTGGGGTTATGTGTGTGTATGGTATGCTCCATTTCTTTTTGTTTTATTATAGTATATATGTTCTGTGGAATAATGGAAGAGTCTGAGGACATGTTTTTCAATTTGCTTTGCCACTGTACAAGTTTTTGTAATTTTCATATATTAGCAGTTCATTCATGTTAATGTATAAAGATAGTTCTACTTATTACAATGAGACTATTTAAGTGGCCTTATGTGTTTGTATTATAACTTGTTTGTTTAATTTTGTTTAGTCTTTAAGTATTTTGGAAGCAGTGTGATATGTTGTCCTTTAATTATGTACATACTGTACCAGTTGATAGTCATTTACTGACAACTAAAATGTATTCCTGTTTTCTAAAAAAAAAAAAAAAAAAAAGATGAATGGCCAAGTGTTGATGAATTTGTCCACCTCCATCAAAACTGTATTAACTATTACACTGCTTTCATTTTTATATATTTATTCGTCTTTTGCAGTTGACACTCAGAGGCTAACAAGCGCACAAACATACACATATACAAGTATTTTCACATACATTTATAAGTTTCAACACAGCACCTTACGCATACACGATTATAAACTTGCATGCATTAAAAACACACACACGATCCCATGTGTTACAAATGCGTTCACATGCGAACAACAATTCTCTCCTCTCACTCTAACATATATGTGCCATGAAAGCTCATGCAAACATTTATGTGAACACATTCTCATAGACACACCTGTACTCGTCCACATAGTGGCTAAATTTAAACAACGTAGTAGAGGAAATATAAAGAAATTAAGGAAATATTTATGTGCTTCAATATTCAGAATATATAAAAGAAAGAATGTTGGTTTACAGTTTTTGACGACATTCTTTGTGAACCTTGAATATATAAAGATAGGACACGTTTGAGACACTAGTGGAGGACTGTGTCATGTATACATGTTATTACGTATGAATGAACGTAATGCTTACGTGTTATTGTGTATGTGTGACATGTGTACATTTTGTTTTGTGTTGATGAATGTCATGTGTACATGTTATTATGTATGAATGAATATAATGTTTATGTATTGTATATGAGTGTCATGTGTACATGTTACTGTATATGCATGAGTGTCATATGTACGTACTGTTGTATATGGCTGAGTGTCACGCGTTTAGGTAATGTTGTGTATAGATGAGTGTTAAATGCGAATCTTTAAATCTCCCAAAAGGTCCCAAATAAATCAACTGCAAATGCATGCATATTTTTGTGCGTCCTACCCTATAATTATACCTTTCTGTATATACTGATATTAAACACTTGTGTTCTAATATCATATATGGACAGTGCTCCTTGGATTGGCCGCTCTTGAAAAGTTAAGTTTCTCCCTTGAGGAAATGCTGTGTCTGGGGTTCACAGCTCTCAACGTCCACCTCAAACATTCTTTCCCCGTATATTTAACCATTTTTATAGCCGAAAGTGATATATATATATATATATATATATATATATAAATGCTTTATTAATAGACAGAATACATTTATAAAACACACAAACATGAACATGAATACAATGGTACAATATGTCAAAGATTATGAATCTCCACCAGCTCCTCCGAAGCCGGACGCGAGCCGAGTATGCAGCATGCGTTTCCTCTGGATGGCCACGCTGAGACGCTGGAACATGAACGTGGCTGCCCTTGGGTCCCTGGTGGTGTCGATGAGTCTGGAACCCAGCTCTTTAAGGAAACGTGTTGCATTTTTCCCCACGCTCCCAAGGTCTCTGATCCCACTGGGACAAATTTATATATATATATATATATATATATATATATATATATATATATATATATATATATATATATATATATATATATATATATATATATA
>WNWK01008680.1:42500-82694 GCA_009830355.1 Cherax destructor
TGGCAATAATGTTGAATAATCAGTAATGGCAGGTAAAGAAGGAATATAAATGTATAAATTCAATGATTATGTGGAGTAAAATAAAGGTTGGATGTGAAAAGTGGGTTATAGTAAGTGTTTATGCACCTGGAGAAGAGAGAAGTGTAGAGGAGAGAGAGAGATTTTGGGAAATGTTGAGTGAGTGTGTGGGGAGTTTTGAACCAAGTGAGAGAGTAATTGTGGTTGGGGATCTTAATGCTAAAGTGAGTAAAAATGTTGTGGAGGGAGTAGTAGGTAAATTTGGGGTGCCAGGGGTAAATGTAAATGGGGAACCATTAATTGAGCTATGTGTAGAAAGAGGTTTGGTAATAAGTAATACATATTTTATGAAAAAGAGGATAAATAAATATACAAGGTATGATATAGCACGTAAGGAAAGTAGTTTGTTGGATTATGTATTGGTGGATAAAAGGTTGATGGGTAGGCTTCAGGATGTACATATTGATAGAGGGGCAAAAGATATATCAGATCATTATTTGGTTGTAGCTACAGTTAGAGTAAAAGGTAGATGGGACAAAAAGAAAATGGCAACAGCAAGTAAGAGAGAGGTAAAAGTGTATAAACTAAGGGAGGAGGAAGTTAGGGTGAGATATAAGCAACTATTGGCAGAAAGATGGGCTAGTGCAAGTATGAGTAGGGAGGGGGTTGAAGAGAGTTGGGATAGTTTTAAAAATGCAGTATTAGAATGTGGGGCAGAAGTTTGTGGCTATAGGAGGGTGGGTGCAGGAGGAAAGAGGAGTGAGTGGTGGAATGAAGAAGTAAAGGGTGTGATAAAAGAGAAAAAGGTAGCTTATGAGAGGTTTTTACAAAACAGAAGTGTTAATAGAAGAGCAGAGTATATGGAGAGTAAAAGACAGGTGAAGAGAGTGGTGAGAGAGTGCCAAAGAAGAGCGGATGAAAGAATGGGAGAGGCTCTGTCAAGAAATTTTGCTGAAAACAAGAAAAAAAATTTGGAGTGAGATAAACAAGGTAAGAAAGCCTAGGGAACGAATGAATTTGTCAGTTAAAAACAGAGTAGGGGAGTTAGTAGATGGGGAGCTGGAGGTATTGGGTAGATGGCGGGAATATTTTGAGGAACTTTTAAATGTGGATGAAAAAAGGGAGGCGGTAATTTCATGTACCGGCCAGGGAGGTACAACATCGTTTAGGAGTGAAGAAGAGCAGGATGTGAGTGTGGGGAAGGTGCGTGAGGCATTACGTAGAATGAAAAGGGGGAAAAGAGCTGGAACTGACAGGATCATGACAGAAATGTTAAAAGCAGGGGGGGATATAGTGCTGGAGTGGTTGGTATTTTTTTTTAATAAATGTATGAAAGAGGGGAAGGTACCTAGGGATTGGCAGAGAGCATGTATAGTTCCTTTATATAAAGGAAGGGGATAAAAGAGAGTGTAAAATTATAGGGAATAAGTTTACTGAGTATACCAGGTAAAGTGTATGGCAGGGTTATTATTGAAAGAATTAGAGGTAAGACAGAGAGTAGGATTGCAGATGCGCAAGGAGGCTTTAGAGTGGGTAGGGGATGTGTAGATCAAGTGTTTACAGTGAAGCATATATGTGAACAGTATTTAGATAAAGGTAGAAAAGTTTTTATTGCATTTATGGATTTAGAAAAGGCATAAGATAGAGTGGATAGGGGAGCAATGTGGCAAATGTTGCAAGTGTATGGAATAGGTAGTAAATTACTGAAGGCTGTAAAGAGTTTTTATGAGGATAGTGAGGCTCAGGTTAGGGTGTGTAGGAGAGAGGAGATTACTTCCGGTAAAAGTAGGTCTTAGACAGGGATGTGTAATGTCACCATGGTTGTTTAATATATTTATAGATGAAGATGTAAAAGAAGTAAATGCTAGGGTGTTGGGGAGAGGGGTGGGATTAAATTATGGGGAATTAAATGCAAAATGGGAGTTGACACAGTTACTTTTTGCTGATGATACAGTGCTTATGGGAGATTCTAAAGAAAAGTTGCAAAGGTTAGTGGACGAGTTTGGGAGAGTGTGTAAAGGTAGAAAGTTAAAAGTGAACATAGATAAGAGTAAGGTGATGAGGGTATCAAACAATTTAAATAAAGGAAAATTGGATATCACATTGGAGAGAGGGATTATGGAAGAAGTAAATGTTTTCAGATATTTGGGAGTTGACGTGTCAGCGGATGGGTTTATGAAGGATGAGGTTAACCATAGAAATGATGAAGGCAAAAAGGTGAGTGGTGCGTTGAGGTATCTGTGGAGACAAAAAACGTTATCCATGGAGGCAAAGAAGGGAATGTACGAAAGTATAGTGGTACCAACACTCTTATATGGGTGTGAAGCATGGGTTGCAAATGCTGCAGCGAGGAGGAGGCTGGAGGCAGTGGAGATGTCCTGTCTAAGGGCAATGTGTGGTGTAAATATTATGCAGAAAATTCGGAATGTGGAAATTAGGAGAAGGTGTGGAGTTACTAAAAGTATTTATCAGAGGGCTGAAGAGGGGTTGTTGAGGTGGTTTGGTCATTTAGAGAGAATGAATCAAAGTAGAATGACTTGGAGAGCGTATAAATCTGTAGGGGAAGGAAGGCAGGGTAGGGGCCGTCCTAGAAAAGGTTGGAGGGAAGGGGTAAAGGAGGTTTTGTGGGCGAGGGGCTTGGACTTCCAGCAAGCATGTGTGAGCGTGTTAGATAGGAGTGAATGGAGACGAATGGTATTTGGGACATGACGATCTGTTGGAGTGTGAGCAGGGTAAAATTTTGTGAAGGGATTCAGGGAAACTAGTTAATTGATTTAGTTGGACTTGAGTCCTGGAAATGGGAAGTACAATGCCTGCACTTTAAAGGAGGGGTCTGGGATAGTGACAGCTGGGAGTGACTATTCTCAGCTGTCGTATCTGAGCTCCTGTGCAAAGACAGTGATTATGTATGAGTGTGGTGAAAGTGTTGAATGATGATGAAAGTATTTTCTTTTTGCGGATTTTCTTTCTTTTTGGGTCACCCTGCATCGGTGGGAGACGGCCGACTTGTTAAAAATATATATATATGTATATATATATATATATATATATATATATATATATATATATATATATATATATATATATATATATATATATATATATATATATATATATTGTGCCGATTAGGTAAAACTGGTCAATTAGCAAGAACTCATCTAAATTTAAGTCCTTTCTAAAATGTTCTCTTATACGTTTAAAGACATATTTTTTAATTTATGTTAATGTAAGAATTTATAATTTTGTACCAAGAGAAACTTTGAAAACCTACCTAACCTTATCTCAACAAGCACAATATAATTTAGCCTAACCCAACTAAATATATTTTAGATACGTTAACATTAATTTAATAATAAACAAACACAATGAAATATATTTTTTCGTTATGTTCAGAATGATTTTGGCGAAATTATTGCATGCACAAATTTTCACTTGTCTTATATGGCAGTGAGCGTTGCTATTTAAGCCAAAATCGCAAGTTGGCACGACTAATATATATATATATATATATATATATATATATATATATATATATATATATATATATATATATATATATATATGTCGTGCCGATTAGGTAAAACTTGCGATTTTGGCTTAAATAGCAACGCTCTTCTTGCCATATAGGACAAGCGAAAATTGTGTATGCATTTGCAAAATCATTCTGACATAACGAAAAATATATTTCATTGTGTTTGTTTATTTAATTAATGTTAACGTATCTAAAATATAATTAGTTGGTTAGGCTAAATTAAATTGCGCTTGTTGTAATAAGGTTAGGTAGGTTTTCAAAGTTTCTCTTGGTACAAAATTATAAATTCTTACATTAACATAAATGAAAAATATATCTTTAAACGTATAAGAGAAAATTTTAGAAAGGACTTAATTTTAGATGAGTTCTTGCTAATTGACCAGTTTTACTAATCGGCACGACATATATATATATATATATATATATATATATATATATATATATATATATATATATATATATATATATATATATATATATATATGCAAAAGATCACAGTAATCAGGTGATATCAAAATATGCAAGACAACCACTATGAAAAAAATAGAGGAATTCCAAGCGCTTTCGTGACTACTCACATTATCAAGGAACTATAAAAGGAACCATGACAAGAGGACTTATATAAGGGGCAAGACTACACCTCACATGTCACACTAACAAAGACTACACCTCACAGTAGCGTAACATCTCACGACTCTGTGAAGAGGAAAACAAGAAAGGACCTGAAACTCTTCCCAAGAATTAAGATTAGTCCAATTTATCATTAAATTCTTCCCAAATTTTATTAATTATAAAAGAATCCAATTTATATAAACCAAAAGAAATATTCATATTATTTTCAAAACTGCTTTTAATGAAACATGATTCTATTATATTCCTCTCAACCATGGACTTGTTTGATACAACCTTCTCAGCATTTTGAAAATCAATTGGATGGTTAAAATCTCTCACATGAATAAATAGAGCATTAGAATCTTGTCCAGTTCTAATGCTATATTTATGTTGTTTTAATCTTAGTTCAAGACTTTTACCAGTCTGACCATAATAAACTTTATCGCATATTTTACTGGGAATCTTATAGACACATCCGTCAGCATTTTGGGGGGAATTTTTTATCAAAAGTCTTTTTACTGTATCAAGATTTTTAAATACCACTTTGATATTAAAATTCTTAAGAAAGGAAGGCATATCAACCAAGTTTTCATGGTAAGGGAGAACCAACATATTTTTGGTTGAATAAGATTGGTTGTCCCTTTTGGGATTGTAAAAAGTATTCCTAGCTATTTTAAAAGATCTATCAATTATGTTTCTAGGGTATTTTAAATCATTAGCTATTTCATAAATTTTAGAGATTTCTTCATCTATGAACTCTGGACTACAAATACGTAAAGCTCTCAAAAACATTGAAGAAAAAACAGACACTTTAACTCTATCTTGATGTGAAGAGTAATAGTGTACATAGGAACAATTATTTGTAGGTTTTCTGTAAATTTTAAATTTAAAATCAATGTTACCCTTAATAATAAAAACATCTAGGAAGGGCAATGAGTTATTTACTTCGAATTCAACAGTAAAATTTATAGAATGAGCTAAGCTATTTAATTTAACAAGAAAATGGTTTATGTCTACATTCTTAGGCATAAGGCACAAAATATTATCAACATATCTATACCACTTAGCTCTATTGGGAAGGATAGTGTTAAGCAATCTTGTTTCGAAAAATTCCATATATAAGTTACTAAGAACAGGTGAAAGAGGATTGCCCATTGCCATACCAAATATATATATATATATATATATATATATATATATATATATATATATATATATATATATATATATATATATATATATATATATATATATATGACCTTGATGAGGTAATTACTAGTGATATGAGCAAATTCATCGATGACACGAAGATAGGTAGGATAATTGATTCAAACAAAGATGTAAGGGAACTTCAGGAGGATTTAGACAAACTTAATTCCTGGTCAGAAAAGTGGCAGATGCAGTTCAATGTAGATAAATGCAAGTTACTGAAGCTCGGGAGTGTCCATAACCCAAGCATTTATAAGTTAAATAACGTAGAACTTAGCCATACAAATTGCGAGAAGGACTTGGGGGTGACGGTAAGCAGCAACCTTAAATCAAGACAGCAATGCTTAAGCGTACGTAACAAGGCAAATAGATTACTGGGATTTATATCAAGAAGTGTAAGCAACAGAAGTCCAGCGGTTATACTACAGTTTTATACATCATTAGTAAGGCCTCACCTAGATTACGCAGCTCAGTTCTGGTCTCCATATTACAAAATGGATATAAATTCGTTAGAAAACATTCAACGTAGAATGACCAAATTAATACATAGCATTAGAAATCTTCCGTATGAAGAAAGATTGAAGTCCCATAAATTACATTCATAGGAACATAAAAATGGAGGAACACTGCAGAAGGCCTACTGACCCATACAAGGCAGGTCCTAATCAAAACCACCAATACCCTAAACTACACAAGAATTACATAAGAACATAAGTACATAAGAAAGGAGGAACACTGCAGCAGGCCTGTTGGCCCATACTAGGCACGTCCTTCACAATCCGTCCCACTAACAGAATATTTGCTCAACCCAATTTTCAATGCTACTCAAGAAATAAGCTTTGATAATTCTATTTACTCATGTGCGTGTCCCACTCAAATCCAACCCCTCTCACTCATGAATTTATCCAACCTAAATTTGAAACTACCCAAGGTCCTAGCTTCAATAACCCTACTAGGCAGACTGTTCCACTCATCAACTACCCTATTTCCAAACCAATACTTTCCTATATCCTTTCTAAATCTAAACTTATCTAACTTGAATCCATTATTGCGGGTTCTCTCTTGGAGAGATATCCTCAAGACCTTATTTATATCCCCTTTGTTAATACCCATTTTCCACTTGTATACCTCGATCATGTCTCCCCTCATTCTACATCTTACAAGTGAATGTAATTTAAGGGTCTTTAATCTTTCTTCGTAAGGAAGATTTCTAATGCTATGTATTAATTTAGTCATTCTACGCTGAATGTTTTCTAATGAATTTATGTCCATTCTGTAATATGGAGACCAGAACTGAGCTGCGTAATCTAGGTGAGGCCTTACTAACGACGTATAAAGCTGTAATATAACCTCTGGACTTCTGTTGCTTGCACTTCTCGATATAAATCCCAGTAATCTATTTGCCTTATTACGTACGGTTAAGCATTGCTCTCTTGGTTTAAGGTTGCTGCTTACCATCACCCCCAAGTCCTTCTCGCAATCTGTATGGCAAAGTTCTACGTTATTTAACTTATAGGTGCTTGGGTTATGGACACTCCCGAGCTTCAGTACCTTGCATTTATCTACATTGAACTGCATCTGCCACTTTTCTGACCACGAATTAAGTTTGTCTAAATCTTCCTGAAGTTCTATGACATCTATGTTTGAATCAATTATCCTACCTATCTTCTTGTCGTCGGCGAATTTGCTTATGTCACTAGTAATTCCCTCGTCAAGGTCATTGATATATATTATAAATAACAATGGGCCTAAGACCGATCCCTGTGGAACACCACTTGTTACAAGTCCCCACTCGGATTTAACCCCATTTATGCACACTTTCTGCTTCCTATTGGTGAGCCATGACTCGATCCATGACAGCACTTTTTCCCCAATGCCATGAGCTGCCACTTTCTTTAACAGTCTCTGGTGCGGTACTCTATCAAAAGCCTTACTAAAGTCTAAAAAAACGATATCGAATTCTTTATCATGATCAACAGCCTCAAAAGCTTTATTGAAGAAGGTTAATAAATTAGATAGGCAGGAACGGCCCCTCGTGAATCCATGCTGAGTATCATTAATCAAATTATGGTTATCTAGATGGCTTCTACTAATATCAGCTATAATTGACTCTAGTAATTTGCCTACAATTGAGGTAAGGCTTATGGGCGGTAATTTGATGGTAGTGACTTGTCCCCTGCTTTAAAAATAGGAATTACATTAGCCATCTTCCACATATCAGACACTACACCTGTTTGAAGAGATAAATTATAAATGTTAGATATTGGTTCACTGAGTTCCATTTTGCATTCATTAAGAACCCTTGCAAAAAGCTCATCAGGACCAGGCGATTTATTTTGTTTCAGTCGGTCTAGTTGTTTCATAACCATTTCACTAGTGACTGTGATATTACATAATTTATCTTCTTCTGGGCCTCTGTAAAAATCAAATTCTGGGATATTATTAGTGTCTTCCTGTGTGAAAACAGAGAGAAAATAATTATTAAAAATAGAGCACATATCATTCTCCTTGTCAGTAAGATGCCCACAGTTATTTTTAAGGGGACCTATCTTATCCCTAACTTTTGTTCTATAAACCTGGAAAAAACTTTTTGTGTTAGTTTTTGAATCCCTAGCAACTTTAATTTCATAGTCCCGTTTAGCTTTTCTTATCCCCTTTTTAATGTCCCTCTTAATGTCAGTATACAGATTTATAAGATGTCCCTCACCTCTTTTTATGCGCCTATAAATTCCTTTCTTCTGCCCTAAAAGATATTTGAGCCTATTATTCATCCATTTTGGGTCATTTCTACTTTATCTAATTTCTTTATATGGGATAAATGTTCTTTGGGCAGCCTGTATAGTGTTAAGAAAACTGTCATATTGATACCTCTCTTCGTTACCCCAGTCCACAGTTGATAAGTGTTCTCTAAGTCCATTATAATCTGCTAAGCGAAAATCTGGGACCGTTACTGAATTATCCCTACTATCATACATCAATTCAATGCTAAATTTAATTGACTTATGGTCACTTGAGCCAAGTTCCTCTATAATTTTTAAATTATTAAAAAGGGTTTCCTTGCTTGCCAGAACCAAGTCAAGTAGGTTATTTCCCCTTGTAGGTTCTGTCACAAACTGGTTCAAAAGCAATCCTGAACTACTTCTAAAAAGTCGTTAGATTCTAAATTCCCTGTCAAGAAAGTCCAATCAATCTGAATAAAGTTAAAGTCCCATAGAATTACTACGTTATCGTGCCTTGTGGCCTTAACAATTTCCTCCCAAAGTAATCTCCCTTGTTCCCTATCTAAGTTTGGAGGACGGTAAATCACGCCTAAAATCAATTTTTCGCACCTCTCTGAAAATTCTATCCAGACAGACTCTGTATGTGTTATTTCAGACTTTATACCCGTTTTTATGCAACAATTTATATGATCACGGACATAGAGTGCCACCCCACCCCCCTTCCCGATACTTCTGTCTACTTGGAACAATTTAAACCCCTGAATGTGACATTCGGCAGGCATGTCCCGATTTTTCATATTAAACCATGTCTCAGTTATTGCAAAAACATCAATATCACCAGTACTTGCAACTAATCTCAACTCGTCCATCTTATTCCTAGCACTACGACTATTGGTGTAATATACACTTAAAGACCCTCCTTTCTCTTTACCCTTTCTGCTCATTTCTGTTTTTCCACTATACCTTTTACTGTCCTTGTCACCTAGTGCCACTGACTTTCCAATATCCACCATATTCTGTCTATTTCCCCTAGAATTTATAACATTACTACATTGGGACTTCACTGTTTCTCCCCCATAACTCATACCACTAACTTTTTCTAGTTTAAAGCCCTAACAGCTACCTCCACTGCCGTTGCCAGTGCCCCCACCCCAGACCTAGATACGTGAACCCCATCCCTGGCATACATGTCATTTCTGCCATAGAAGAGGTCCCAGTTGTCAATGGATGTTACTGCATTTTCCTTACAGTATTTGTCCAGCTGGCAATTGACACCAATTGCCCTGGACAACCATTCACATCCAACTCCCCTCCTTGGCAAAACACCACATATGACAGGGTTCCCACCCTTCGTAATTTTGTCTATTGCTGACCTATAGCTGCTAATCAGCTCCTCACTCCTATGTCTGCCAACATTGTTGCCTCCAGCACTGAGTCAGATAATTGGATTGCTCCCCTTTCCTCTCATGATGTCGTCCAGATGGCTAACAATATCTTGCATCCCAGCCCCTGGATAACATACCCTCTGCCTCCTATTCCTATCCTTTAGACAAAATTCCCTATCCATAAACCTAATCTGACTATCCCCAACTAAAACAACGTTCTTACTTTGACTGGCGGTGTGCATGACGGTCTCGACGGTCTTTGTAGAGATGGTCATCGCTGGGATGTCTTCACATTCATCTGATAACAAGGAAAAAAGAGTTCCTGGTTTTCACAGCAGTCTCCTGGACCTTCTTCAACTTCAGCTTCGTCCCTTCAGAACCGACTAGCATCCATTCGTTGGTCTGATCATCGGCGACATTGTTCTGGGGATAATCCTTGCATATACCCTTCAATCGTTGAATTTCTCTTCTAGCTTCCGTTAATTCCGCCTTAAGTTGGAGATATAGCTGCTCGTAGTCGAGGGAAACTATCATCCAATCTCAGGTAGCTAAGAATGGAAGCACAGTAGAAAAGTCTCCACAGAGAGTACACTAGACACGTCCTCACGATTGAAAATATTATTGGAACCTGAAAAACTTGTAAAACGAAGAATGAGGGAAGACATGAACGAAATGTATAAGTGGAAGATAGGGTATTAACAAAGGGGATATAAATAAGGTCTTGAAGATATCTCTCCATACGAGAATCCGCAATAATGGATTCAAATTAGATAAGTTTAGATTTAAAAAGGATATAGAAAAGTGTTGCTTTGAAAATAGGGTAGTTGATGAGTGGAACAGTCTGCCTAGTAGGGTTATCGAAGCTAAAACCTTGGATAGTTTCAAATTTATGTTGGTAAATACATGAGAAATAAGATGGACGAATTGAGATTAGTTGCAAGTGCAAGTAATATTGATGTTTTTGCATTAACTGAGACGTGGTTTAATATGAAAAATCGGGACATGCCTGCTGAATGTCACATTCAGGGATTTAAATTGTTCCAAGTAGACAGAAGTATCGGGAAAGGGGGTGGGGTGGCACTCTATGTCCGTGATCATTTAAATTGTTGCAAAAAAACGGGTATAAAGTCTGAAATAATGCATACAGAGTCTGTCTGGATAGAATTTTCAGAGGGGTGTGAAAAATTTATTTTTGGGGTGATATATCGTCCTCCACACTTAGATAGGTAACAAGGGAGACTACTTTGGGAGGAAATTGTTAAGGCCACAAAGCATGATAACGTAGTGATTCTAGGGGACTTTAACTTTAGTCAGATTGATTGGAATTTCTTGACAGGGAATTTAGAATAAAACGACTTTTTAGAAGTAGTTCAGTGGTGGGAGTTGAGTGTAGTGGTAGTCGTTGAGTATAGTAGTGGTAGTTGAGTGTAGTGATGGTAGTTGAGTGTAGTAGTGGTAATTGAGTACAGTGGTGGAAGTTGAATATAGTAGTGGTAGTTGAGTGTAGTGGTGGTAGTTTAGTATAGTAGTGGTAGTTGAGTTTAGTAGTGGTAGTTGAGTTTAGTGGTAGTTGAGTTTAGGTAGGTAATTTAGAATCAAACGACTTTTTAGAAGTAGTTCAGGATTGTTTTTTGAAGCAGTTTGTGACAGAACCTACAAGGGGAAATAACCTACTTGACTTGGTTCTGGCAAACAAGGAATCCCTTGTAAATAATTTAGAAATTACAGACGAACTCGGCACAAGCGACCACAAGTGGGGTCCGAGTGGGGATCTGTAACAAGTGGTGTTCCACAGGGATCAGTCTTAGGTCTGTTGTTGTTTATAATATATATCAATGACCTTGATGAGGGAATTACTAGTGATATGAGTAAATTCGCCGATGACACGAAGATAGGTAGGTTAATTGATTCTAACGTAGATGTCAGGGAACTTCAGGAGGATTTAGACAAACTCAATTCCTGGTCAGAAAAGTGGCAGATGCAGTTCAATGTAGATAAATGCAAGGTTCTGAAGCTCGGGAGTGTCCATAACCCAAGCACTTATAAGTTAAATAATGTAGAACTTATCCATACAGATTGTGAAAAGGACTTGGGGGTTATGGTAAGCAGCAACCTTAAACCAAGACAGCAATGCCTAAGCGTACGTAATAAGGCAAACAGATTACTGGGATTTTATCAAGAAGTGTAAGCAACAGAAGTCCAGAGGTTATATTACAGCTTTATACATCGTTTGTAAGGCCTCACCTAGATTACACAGCTCAGTTCTGGTCTCCATATTACAAAATGGATATTAATTTGTTAGAAAACATTCAGCGTAGAATGACTAAATTAATACATAGCATTAGAAATCTTCCGTATGAAGAAAGATTGAAGACCCTAAAATTACATTCACTTGTAAGACGAAGAATGAAGGAAGACATAATCGAGGTATACAAGTGGAAAATGGGTATTAACAAATGGGATATAAATAAGGTCTTGAGGATATCTCTTCAAGAAAGAACCCGCAATAATGGATTCAAATTAGATAAGTTTAGATTTAGAAAGGATATAGGAAAGTATTGGTTTGGAAATAAGGTAGTTGATGAGTGGAACAGTCTGCTTAGTAAGGTTATTGAAGGAAGGACCTTGGGTAGTTTTAAATTTAGGTTGGATAAATTCATGAGTGAGAGGGGTTGGATTTGAGTGGGAATTGCACATGAGTAAATAGAATTATCAAAGCTTATTTCTTGGGTAGCATTGAAGATTAGGTAGAACAAATATTCTGTTAGTGGGATGGAATGTGAAGGACCTCCCTAGTATGGGCCAACAGGCCTGCTGCAGTGTTCCTCCTTTCTTATGTTCTTATGGATTTGAGTGGGACTTGCATGAGAGTAAATAGAATTATCAAAGCTTATTGCTTTGAAACAGTCTGCTTAGTAAGGTTATTGAAGGAAGGACCTTGGGTAGTTTTAAATTTAGGTTGGATAAATTCATGAGTGAGAGGGGTTGGATTTGAGTGGGAATTGCACATGAGTAAATAGAATTATCAAAGCTTATTTCTTGGGTAGCATTGAAGATTAGGTAGAACAAATATTCTGTTAGTGGGATGGAATGTGAAGGACCTCCCTAGTATGGGCCAACAGGCCTGCTGCAGTGTTCCTCCTTTCTTATGTTCTTATGGATTTGAGTGGGACTTGCATGAGAGTAAATAGAATTATCAAAGCTTATTGCTTGGGTAGCGTTTATTCTGCTAGTGGGTTGGATTTGTGAAATACTTGCCTAGTATGGGCCAACAGGCCTATTGCAGTGTTCGTTTTTTTCTTATGTTCTTATATCCAATGAGATATTTGCTAAAAACGACAGGGCACAGGTTGTTCTCGGTAAGTCTGACTTGGTCTTGGTTCATCTCAGTTGTTCTCGGTAAATCTGACATGTTCTTGGTTCATCTCGGTTGTTCTCGGTAAATCTGACATGTTCTTGGTTCATCTCGGTTGTTCTCGGTAAATCTGACTTGTTCTCGATTCATCTCTGTTACTCTCGGTGATTAGTAGGACACACTTGTTCCCGGTTGTTTTCGGTTGCTCTCGGTTAATCCGAGCTTGTTCTCGGTTGTTCTCGGTAATTAGTAGGACCCTTTATTGGTGATGTGTTGGTACCCCTCAACTACCAAACTGTGGTGTGTTTGTATTGTGGTGTAGTGGTGGTGTGTTGGTACCCCCAACTACCAAACTGTGGTGTGTTTGTATTGTGGTGTAGTGGTGGTGTGTTGGTACCCCCAGCTACCAAACTGTGATGTTTGTATTGTGGTGTAGTGATGGTGTGTTAGTACCCTCAACTACCTACCTATCAATGCTATAATTTTTCCTCCACTGATCTCCACGTCTTTTCCAACAATGACATATTCATTTTCAAAAAGCCATTTCTCAACAACGTCCAAGACAATGACCATTTTTCAACTATGACAAAAACTGCTGATTATCTAATCTTCATCTGCCCAGCAAGTCGGAAACCTGAGGTAATGAATTATTGGATTCTTAAAATCAAAGTTTTGGTTAATCTATGGAATAGTGACTTTCCTGGTGTTTAGGAGGCACATGTGGAAAATGTTTCAAATGCAACAGATACCGGTTTTACGACATTAAATGGAAAAATCAACTAATCACACGTTCCATAATGGAACTTTCGTATCTGAAACTACTTAGCAGACATTCCATGGTGGAATTCATCCAGGGAACCACTTCCACCAACACGTTTCATCCGAGAAATTTTATGGGGCAAAACACACCCAAATGCTCCAGGGTGTGAGTTTTGTATCATAAACGTGAGATTATTTAGTTGGCGATGGTTCACATAAAATAGCCCATAATTAATAAATTGATTTACCGAAGAATATTTGTCAAAAAATATTCAATTTTATACTTACAAATGTAAATATAATTAAAAATATATATATGCATGTAAATATACAGACAGAGAAATAGATACACAATTAGAACAGTTTCTTGGTAGAAAGAAAACAGATACTGTTAGTATCAGGATAAAATACCTGCAGCTCCTCGCACCACAGATGAGCGTACTGTTTTCAAAGCCTCCCGCTACTGGTTGTTCCTCTTCACATTATTTAATCTCGTTATTTGCGCATAATTGAGATTTAATTAGGAACAATCTAGGTTAAACGTTAAATAGCGAATATATAATTCCTGGTATTGTTTGCGATCGTTTAGAAACTGACATGTAAACAAGCTAGAGAACCGTATGAATCTCTTGAACAATATTAATTTAAGAAAGCACTGACAAAGTCTACGGGTAACATCCGCCGCATTTCACTACTAAGGAGACTTTGGCTCACTGCTATTTTCGTCACTTGTCCTGTCTTTTTAATTTGTCTTCCTCTCTCTCAACCTGTCTTCTGATTTTCTTCCTATTCTCGTGGCATGATAATGGTTCACTACATACCGAACTTTTATCAGAGGTTCCCCCTCAAGTTAAATACATATAGGAACTCAGTGTCACGCTAAAGTGCTAAACATCTTTTACATGTATTAATAAATTGCAAAGAAATATATAACTTGGGGTAGTAGGCTTTGTAATGTCGTTTACATGTAGCGAAGGAGAGTTTCAAGGTATATATTAAGTTAGCTACATAAATGAATTAATTGACAATATTTTAGTCGCGATTTTAAAATTTTATAAAGGCCAATGCTTGTTTTTATTTATTTTTTGTTAAAGTTTTTTTCTAACAACAATAACATTCGTCTTGGGTATAATGACAACATTCTGAACAAACGTTTAGTGGGGCTACGTTTCGTTAAGGAATGAAGTTTTTTAGACTCAATATAATATAAGAACTTCAACAAAAATAGACCAATCTACCAAGTTGCTTTAACATGCTGATTGACAAATATTTGAGAGAGAATGTAGGGAAACACCTTATGAGCATAGAAGAAAAATCTTTCTGAAATGTAATATATTTTGCACGCTCTTATTCGCAGTGCTCTGATGTGGTGCGCGATCTAGCGCGCTTATGCCCTAAGAAAGATGGGAAGTAAATCATCACAAGTCCTCAACAACCCTTGATAACTAGAGATAAATCTTAAAAATACTACGACGTCATTTCCTCTGAGAAACATCGTTTTTCTAAACCTTGAAAATAAATTTTTCAGCCAATCGATTACAGGTAGCGTTTGGAAATATAATAACAAAAGAAAAGTGTATTTGTACTTCCTGTATGGTAGCCTAAAACAACAGTAAGATCGTTATTCCAGGTCGTAAAACATATACACACGTAAATACATAGACATGAAATAAAACACACACACACACTTAAATATATTATATTAATATATTAATGAGGGTGATAGTGTTGAATGTTGGTGAAAGTTTTTCTTTCTTGGTTGGTAGACAACAACCACCCAGGGAGGTACTACCGCCCTGCCAAGTGAGTGTAAAACAAAAGCCTGTATTTGTTATACACACACACACACACACACACACACACATACACACACACACATGTAATCGACAAGTGCCTTTGACAACAAATAACTAATACAACAAGGCAAGAAGAGAAATTAAGTTTTACGTTATTTAACATTCCCGTGAGCTCTTCCTACCTGTGAGCTCTTCCTACCTGTGAGCTCTTCCTGATTGTGAGCTCTTCCTACCTGTGAGCTCTTCCTGCCTGTGAGCTCTTCCTGATTGTGAGCTCTTCCTACCTGTGAGCTCTTCCTGATTGTGAGCTCTTCCTGATTGTGAGCTCTTCCTACCTGTGAGCTCTTCCTACCTGTGAGCTCTTCCTGATTGTGAGCTCTTCCTGCCTGTGA
This sequence comes from Cherax destructor, assembly GCA_009830355.1. Lineage (NCBI taxonomy): Eukaryota > Metazoa > Arthropoda > Malacostraca > Decapoda > Parastacidae > Cherax > Cherax destructor. The sequence continues at coordinate 58,279 of WNWK01008680.1, forward strand.
GCTCTTCCTGATTGTGAGTTCTTCCTACCTGTGAGCTCCTCCTACCTGTGAGCTCTTCCTGCCTGTGAACTCTTCCTACCTGTGAGCTCTTCCTGCCTGTAAGCTCTTCCTACCTGTGAGCTCTTCCTGATTGTGAGCTCTTCCTGCCTGTGAGCTCTTCCTGCCTGTGAGCTCTTCCTGATTGTGAGCTCTTCCTACCTGTGAGCTCTTCCTACCTGTGAGCTCTTCTTGCCTGTGAGCTCTTCCTACCTGTGAGCTCTTCCTACCTGTGAACTCTTTCTGCCTGTGAGCTCTTCCTGCCCGTGAACTCTTCCTACCTGTGAGCTCTTCCTGCCTGTAAGCTCTTCCTACCTGTGAGCTCTTCCTGATTGTGAGCTCTTCTTGCCTGTGAGCTCTTCCTACCTGTGAGCTCTTCCTACCTGTGAGCTCTTTCTGCCTGTGAGCTCTTCCTGCCTGTGAACTCTTCCTACCTGTGAGCTCTTCCTGCCTGTGAGCTCTTCCTACCTGTGAGCTCTTCCTGATTGTGAGCTCTTCCTGCCTGTGAGCTATTCCTGCCTGTGAGCTCTTCCTGATTGTGAGCTCTTCCTACCTGTGAGCTCTTCCTGATTGTGAGCTCTTCTTGCCTGTGAGCTCTTCCTACCTGTGAGCTCTTCCTACCTGTGAGCTCTTTCTGCCTGTGAGCTCTTCCTGCCTGTGAACTCTTCCTACCTGTGAGCTCTTCCTGCCTGTAAGCTCTTCCTACCTGTGAGCTCTTCCTGCCTGTAAGCTCTTCCTACCTGTGAGCTCTTCCTGATTGTGAGCTCTTCCTGCCTGTGAGCTCTTCCTGCCTGTGAGCTCTTCCTGATTGTGAGCTCTTCTTGCCTGTGAGCTCTTCCTACCTGTGAGCTCTTCCTACCTGTGAGCTCTTTCTGCCTGTGAGCTCTTCCTGCCTGTGAGCTCTTCCCACCTGTGAGCTCTTCCCACCTGTGAGATCTTTCTGCCTGTGTGCTCTTCTTGCTTGTGTTCCATGCAGCATCTGCCCTACTCGCGGTATTGAGGTCCTCTTGGGCGCGGAGAGTGATTTACGCCCCTTTCATTCCTCCTAGGAGCTATTCCTCCACGTTCCCCCCTTTTTTTATTCTTTTTTTTATTTTTATTTTCTTCTCTTCTTTCTTTTTTTTTCTTAAAAACAAAAAGAAAGAAGAAACCTAACCATGGATGCCCTAACCTGTGAACCTAACCATGGATGCCCTAACCTGTGAACCTACCCCTGGGCCCCTTCCTGATACCGCACCCAGTACTGACCCTGCCTCGTTAATGGACAACTCTTCGGACATCTCTAATACCCCTGTACCTCTTGCTGGTGCCGGTTCGTCACCTGCTTCAGGTACCAGGGTTCCGACCGGCCCTTTTGACATATCTGACCTTCGCTCTTCTCTGACCTTGATTCCGGTTTCACCCTCGACGATGCGGCAATTTTCGGATCACTTGCCCGCCACCCATCGGACCATCCCCGGTCCCACATCCAAACGACCAAGACCCTTACATGACGATTCGACACTTCCATCTCGTTCATCTCAGAAACGACCAGCACGTCACGCACTCCCCTTAAACACTTTGTTTCACACTACTCAATGGACAAAGATTTTTACTCTAAGACCGACTACTCCAACTACCTATCTTTCCAATCATAGTATTGGTAAAGCTCTCGTACGCCATGTAGGTAAAGATATCTCATTTCACGCTCTCAAGAGCAGCACTCGCATCATCACGGTCCAGAATGCTGGCCAAGCACGGCATCGTTCTCTTAATTCTTGTAGTGGTACTGTCATTTTATCCCACACCATTGTCCAACGTAATTTCCAGACATGTGGTGATGACATTTTGGAGCAACTTGAGCTCCTAGAACTCTCTATCCATAAAGTTGACACTTTTGTCCTCCCTGCCAATAAGCGAAGACGTTATCCTTGCAATATAGCTCGTTTAACGTTTGACTGCCGTGAACTCCCACCTTCGGTCTACATTGCAGGTCAACTTTTACAAGTTCGAAAGGTGACCCATACACCACAACAGTGTAGAAACTGCTGGCGTTTTGGTCATCCAGCGAAATATTGCAGGTCCATGGCCGAATGCCCAGTCTGTGGTGCCGACGACCATGCCAGTCCTTCTTGTACTTTACCTACCTCTTGCCTTAACTGTCATGAGGCACATCCATCGTACTTTTGCTGTTATCAGGTTTACCTGAATGAGCGGGAAATCCGTTGTCTCAAAGAGGCGGAAGGCTTCTCATATGCTATGGCTGTCTCTCATCTACGCCTTCAAGGGAGACTTCCCTGTATTTCCTATTCTCGCATTGCTAAACGTCGCCCCATTTCTGGGGTCCCAACTTCCTTGACTTCCTCTGTGGTTACAACATCCTCCATCACCCTTGTCTCGAATCCTTTTGCTGTTCTTGGCTCCGAGGTCCCTACCTCGGCATCCCATACTGTCCACTCTACTTCCTCTACTCACTCGCACAGTTCTATGTCTACACGCTCTCATCTCCCTCCTAAGTCTCAGCGCCCCACTTCTTCTCATAAGTCCGGCAAAAAATCCCTATTGCCGGGTTCTTCGCCTCCGACTAGTTCTGTAACGTGTGTGGAGGTTCATCCTCCTCCTCGTTCAATATCTTCATCCCCTGTCCCCTCTCAAGTTCCTTCCCTGACTGTCCCTCCCCAGGCCTCTTCCACTCCTGTCCCCTCCCAAGCCCCTTCGACAGTTTCTTCTTCCATCTCCTCGCCCTCTACTTTAGAACAGTCTATAGTCTCCCCGATGGTTGCTCACTCTCCTTCCATTTCTAATGTAGTCCCACATTATGCATCTTTGTCTTCCGAAAATCTGGAAGCTATTGCAGAATATATTGCAGAGTCTGGAACGTTGATGGACAACGCTCCACCTTCGGTTCCTCCTCCTCTCTCTTCGTCTACACCCCTCCTTCCTTCACAGCGTCCCACTCCATCTCTGATTACAAGTCTTACGCTGCCTCCACACGTGGACTTTTCTAACCCTAGTTTTCCCCTGTTGGCATCTGTTTGCAAGAACCCAAATTGCAATCCTCTGTTATCCGGCCCTTTTCAGGCTATGATTTGTTATATTCATTGGACCCTTTTTCCGATGGAACCTTTAACGAAAGTGCTCTTCTTATACGCACTGGTGTTCCATACCGTCAGCTCTATGTTCATTCTTCTCTACATTACACCGCAGCCTATATCCACTTGAATAAGTGGTATACACTCTGTTCTTTATATCTATTCCCTTCGCGAGCATTGTCTATCCCAGTTGTCGATTTTCTGGTTTCTTCCTTACCGCCACCCCTTCTATTACTTGGCGATTTTAACGCACACCATTTTCTTTGGGGAGGGTCACACTATGACTCCCGTGGCGTTCAGTTGGAGGCATTTCTTGCTTCTCTTCTCCTCCATATTTTAAATATGGGTACTCCCACCCATTTTGATCCCCGAACTCATTCTTTCTCCTGCATCGATCTTTCCATCTGCTCTTCATCAACTGTCCTTGACTTCACCTGGTCTGTCCTCCCGGACTTACATGATAGCAATCATTTCCCAATCATCCTTAGGTCCCCTTCGTATTCTCCACCTCCTCGTAGCCCACGCTGGCAATTCGACCGGGCGAAATGGGACCTTTACGCATAACTTACTGCCTTTCATGAGGTTCCTTCCTCGTCTTCCATTGATGAGGTTTTACATCTCTTTTCGGCCTCCGTCTTCACGGCAGCTTCACATTCTATCCCCCAAACCTCGGGCAAGCATTCTCAGAAGTGTGTGCCTTGGTGGTCTCCTGCTTGTGCTCGGGCAGTACGTTTGAAACGCGCTGCATGGGGCAGGTATCGGTATAACAGAACCACGGAGAGACTCCTTGATTTTAAGCAGAAGAGAGCAATTGCTCGCCATGTCATACATGACGCTAAACGTACTTGCTGGCGAGATTACGCTTCTACTGTCACTTCGGCTTCCTCAATGAGGGCAGTCTGGAAGAAAGTGCGGAAATTGAGTGGTAAATTCTCCCCCGACCCAGCTCCTGTTCTTCAGGTTACCGGTGTCGATATAGCACACCCTCTTGCCGTTGCCACTGAAATTGGTAATCATCTGATCTGCATTTCTCAGGGGCTCCATCTATGCCCCTCGTTCCTTTCTTCTAAGTCTGCCAGCGAGTTAAAGCCCTTAGATTTTCCTTCTCTCAGAAGAGAATCTTATAATGTGCCTTTTACCCTTCAAGAACTGGAGGCAACACTCTCTGCTTGCCGATCATCGGCAGCTGGGCCAGACGGCATACATATTCGTATGCTACAGCATTTACATCAGTCTGCTCTTACTGTCCTCTTACGACTCTTTAATCTTATATGGTCGCAAGGAGTTATTCCCCAACATTGGAAGTCTGCTATTGTTCTCCCTTTTCGCAAACCGGGTACTACGGGACATGATACCTACCACTACCGTCCCATCGCTCTTACCAGTGCAGTTTGCAAGGTGATGGAACGTCTAGTTAATAGACGTTTGATATGGTATTTAGAGACTCACAGTAGTCTCTCCACTAGTCAATATGGCTTTCGTAAGGGCCGTTCTGCCATTGACCCCTTACTGCGCTTGGATACGTATATTCGTAATGCCTTTGCCAATAACCACTCGGTTATCGCCATCTTTTTCGATCTGCAGAAGGCTTATGACACAACTTGGAAGTATAATATCTTGGCCCAGGCCCACTCCTTAGGCCTCCAATGCAATCTACCATTTTTCCTTAAGGCTTTCTTAACTGAAAGACATTTCCGTGTCCGGGTTAGTAATGAGCTTTCCCCGGACTTTGTCCAAGCTGAAGGTGTCCCCCCAGGGATGTGTTCTGAGCACAACACTCTTTCTGCTTGCTATAAATAATCTGGCATCTGTTCTCCCATCCAATATTTGGTCATTGCTCTATGTGGATGACTTTGCTATAGCTTGTGCAGGTGCTGACTGTCACCTCATTGCAGTTTCCCTCCAGCATGCCGTCAACCAGGTTTCCGATTGGGCCACCACTCACGGGTTTAAATTTTCTAGTGACAAAACTCATCAAATTACGTTTACTAGACGTTCAGTGGTCTCTGATCATCCGTTGTACCTATACGGCTCACGTATCCCAGAACGTGATACAGTCAGGTTTCTCGGCCTCCTGTTTGACCGTCGATTGTCCTGGAAACCTCACATTACCTCTCTGAAGGCAACTTGTCATAGCCGGCTGAACCTCTTAAAAACCCTCGCACATCTTTCATGGGGGGGTTGGCTGATCGTAGCACTCTCCTCCGCCTGCAGTCAGCCCTAATTTTATCGAAACTCGATTATGGTGACCAGATATATTCGGCGGCCTCCCCTGCTACTCTTTCCAGCCTTAATCTCATTCATCACCAGGGATTGCGTTTATGCCTTGGTGCATTTCGTTCTTCCTCAGTTGAGAGCCTCTATGTAGAAGCGAACATTCCATCCTTGTCCGATCGTCGTGATGCACATTGCATTCACTATTATGTTCGCTCCCATGACCTCCGCAATCCTTCCATGTATAGGATTGTCACAGATGTTAGTAGACGCTCTTTATTTGTCCGTCCCCCCTGTCCGTGTCTGTTCAATTCCTCTACCTTGCGCGAAGGCCCAACTACCTACGGCGGCTTCTCGCTCTTTTCTTCTAGACCACTTCCGTTCTCATTCCCATGTTATCGCAGTGTACACCGATGGTTCAAAGTCAACTAACAGTGTCGGATTCGCAGCAGTGTTTCCGGACAGCGTCGTGCGAGGGCATCTGTTACCCTCGGCTAGCATCTTTACGGCTGAATTGTATGCCATTCTTGTGGCACTTATCCGTATTGCATCTATGCCTGTGTCACCATTTGTGGTCGTTTCAGACTCCCTTAGTGCTTTACAGGCTATCCGTAAAATTGATACACCTCACCCCCTAGTTCTTCGTATCCACCTTTGGTTATGCTGTATCTTTAGCAAGCACAAAGATATTGTTTTTTGTTGGGTCCCTGGTCATGTTGACGTACAGGGCAATGAACAGGCAGACACTGCTGCGCGGTCAGCAGTACATGACCTTCCAGTTTCATATAGAGGTGTTCCTTTCACGGACTATTTTGCAGTCATTGCTACCCACCTTCGCACCCGTTGGCAACAACACTTTTCTGACCTGCTAAATAACAAACTTCATTCTATTAAACCGATTATAGTTTTCTGGCCTTCTTCTTGTCACCAATGTCGAGGTTGGGAGACTACACTCTCCCGTCTTCGCATCCGCCACACTCGTCTTACTCACTGGTATCTCATGGAGAGGCTCCCTGCCCCTCTCTGTGAGCATTGTCAGGTTCCAGTGTCTGTTCGACATATTCTGTTGGACTGCCCACTCTATCAACGAGCACGCAGAATTTACCTTCAACGGCGTCTTCGCTCTACGGCCCTTTCTTTACCTTCCCTTCTTGCAGATGGACCCTCCTTTAATCCTGACTCTTTCGTTGACTTTTTGACAGAAACTGACTTACTACACAAACTCTGAAGATTATACCTCTAGCACCTCCCTCAGTCCCTTCAACCTCGATCTCTTGCTACCCTCTATCCCTGCACTATCCACTGTCCTGCTGCACTCCATACCCTACTAATCATCCATCTCCCACTTACAACCCATTCTCCCTGCATCCTGCAATAACCTGCAGCGCTGTATGACCCCTGTGGTTTAGCGCTTCTATTTGATTATAATAATAATAATCTCTGGAATCCTGTGTTTGGAAAAGAAAGAGGATTTCTCATATCACTAGGCCGTTATTTAAATATGCCAATAGGAAAAAATACCTTGACTCTTATTCTCCAGAATCATCCAACATCCAACGTCCAGTTGTACCCTGTTTTAACCTCACTACAATATCCAACCCTTATGCATTTCCTAAAGATGATATTCCCACTTTTTTCACCACGTGTCACCTTCACTGCCTCAGAACCTCCTCTTCAGATGTCCCTTTGATACTTACATCCGAGTCCCAAAGTCTTCCAAAACTTGTCACTTCAAGATCTAGCAACAATACTAACATTCCTTGACAAGCTACATGCTCTCAACAAATACTTGAAACGTTAGCTACGTCTACACCTATAGAAACAAAATACTTGTCCACAGACACCAGTCAATTCCCTTTACGGGTTCCTACAACACCTGAGCAAACTAATCCTTCACAGTCTCCTTGTCTCTTCCCCACAGTCCATGTGTCTACCTTTTTCTGTCACGTTTTCCTCACGCATCCCACATATGACACCACCTTCCACTCCCTGTCTCCAAAGACACTTAAAGGCATAACGGCATATCTTGAAGACACACAACCAGAAATGGACCTTGATAATCCTTCTTTGTAACGGAAACACTCGGCAGGACTCTCACCTAGACAGAAATGCATAAACACACCTCATGACTCTTACTCCAATCATAAACTAACATCTGCATCCGTCTCATGATACCATCCATTATACTGTTAATGTTTTGCTACCTCCTTCACTTGTAACCCATAAAACTTCTCACAACACAGAAAACTCGACCAGAAAAAATCTTTATGAGGATAATGACTTACCTCCGGTTTTACTGACCACTCCAGTCCATAACCACCTCCATGCTTTCCTTCACCAAATATCAGAGGATACTGTGGAAATCAGGATGAGCTCTGAATGCTGGTTTCCCAGTTTTTTGTCTGGTTATCTTCTTTCACAATAATTTAACTCTCTTTGTAACGAATCTTAGTGTTATTGCACTTCTTGTCTGCAACAACGTACCTCACTACCAATTTTTCATACGTATTCCATTTTAGTATGTGCAGTCCTTTTATTAGGCGATATTAACTCTCATAATTTTGGTGGATGGTCACATTGTGACTCTTGGGATCCAGGTTTGTCTATTCTCAATCCCTCTTCCTCTCTATTCTTTAAACACCTCTCTTGCATAAAATTCCATATCTGCTCTTTCTTAACAATTATTAACAAAGAACATATTATTTTGAAAGCTAATATTATAATATTAGCTTTCAAAATAACAGTAATAAATGTTCTGCACAAGAGCCTTCGTTTCCATGTTCTTAATAGTTCCCTTTCTCATACCATACACACTCCTTGCTGATATCAGTGGTAATTAGAGTGTGAGTGTTGGACACACAATACACATTCTTCTTTTCGTTTTCCATCAGATTCCTTTACAGACGAGTTATTACGTTTGTTAATCATTTCGGTACTCTCTGCAGCTATGCTCGCCATCCTCCGCACTTCAGGTAAACATTATCAAATATGTGTTCCCGGGTAGTCTCCTGACGGCGCTCCTGCAGCCCACGCGCATTGCATTATACAGACAGCTAAACAAATTTGTTAGCATGTATCCAGTGTAACTGTTACTGCCTCTATTTGTGCGTTCTCGAGAAAAGTATGAAAATTGGTAGGCAAGTGTTCACCCGAGTTGACTCATGTGGGAGAAAAAAAAGAGCAGAACCGTCGAAATCGCCAAAGCAATTAGGCATCACTTGTCTGTGTTTACCAGACCTACATTTAATTCCTCATGTCTCAAATCATAACTTGAGCGATTTCTGTCTCATTCTGATAAGCCATTGAAGGTCCCCTTCACACTTCGGAAACTTAGGCTAATATTGTCAACGTGTCGGCTTATTGAAGCTGGGTCTGATATATATATATATTCACATGTTGCAACTTATACATCCCACAGCACATTCCTTCCTCTTACACCTTTTCAGTCAGGTATGACCCGAATGGGATTTACCCTTACAGTGGAAAACTGCGGAAGTTTTCCTTTTTCATTGACATCCCTCAGGACATGGCAAGTCTCATTACAGACTTACATAGGTTTTATTAGCAGTGTTTGTAAAGAATCGGAATAATTAATCATAAACGCTTCAGCTGACACTTAGATACCCAACAATATCTCTCCTCTCATCTGTTTAGTTTTTCCATCGACTTCTTACTCCATCTTGATATATACATCCAATATGCTTTCAGATATTACTAAATTTCTCGATTGAGAAAAGGCTTGTGTCACTACTCGCCATTTTAACTTTTTGTTCAATGACCATTTGTAAACCTAGAGAGGCACTTCATTATTTTAGTGAGCGTGCACGCAAACTCGTTGCATGCATACATGCAGCTCGAGCGATTTAGTCTGCTTGCTCGTTGCATGATGCAATTAGCATGCAGACTAAATCACTCGATCTGTTATTCATGATTTTAAAATTTTCCATAACTGTCTCAGTGACTCCGAAACCGCTGGTAACAGCGTTTGTTTGTGTTATAAGACAATTGTTTTCCGTCGAACCACAGTTGGGTTCCTGCCCAACTTGTCATCATTATCAGACACGGGAACCTCCACTCATACGTTTACTAATCCACCACACACGATTCTCACATGGATACCATGGAAAAACAAACACAAATGCAGTATAATGCGATCCATTATTGACTACGTTTCGCCCACACAGTGGGATTTATCAAGTCACATAAGAACATAAGAAAGAAGGAACACTGCAGCAGGCCTACTGGCCTATGCGAGGCAAGTCCAAGTCTCCCACCGGCTTAAGCCAATGCCCCGACCCAGCCAGGTCAGGTTACATTCACTTAAGGAAGGATTACGGCATCTGACCTAGTAGCACAAGCTAGTCAGGACCAACTCACACCCACCCGCACCCACTCATATATTTATCTAGCCTATTTTTAAAACTACACAACGTTTTAGCCTCTATAACTGTACTCGGGAGTTTGTTCCACTCATCGACAACTCTATTACCAAACCAATGCTTTCCTATATCCTTTCTGAATCTGAATTTATCCAACTTAAAGCCATTGCTGCGTGTCCTGTCAATACTAGATAATTTTAGCACGCTATTTACATCCCCTTTATTTATTCCTGTTTTCCATTTATACACCTCAATCATATCCCCCCTAATTCTACGCCTTTCTAGAGAGTGCAGATTCAGGGCCCTCAGTCTATCCTCATAGGCAAGATTTCTGATACATGGGATCAACTTAGTCATCCTCCTTTCTACGTTTTCCAGAGCATTTATATCCATTCAGTAATACGGTGACCAAAACTGTGCAGCATAATCTAGATGAGGCCTAACGAATAATATATAGAGTTGAAGAACAACCTGAGGACTCCTATTATTTATGCTTCTTGATATGAAGCCAAGGATTCTGTTCGCTTTATTGCGAACACTTATGCACTGCTGTCTTGGTTTTAGATTACTGCTAACCAGAACTCCTAAATCCTTTTCGCAATCAGTAGTATTAAGATCTACATTATTTAGTTTATATGTGGCATGGTTATTGTCCTGTCCAATATTTAGAACTTTGCATTTATCTATATTAAACTGCATCTGCCACTTCTCCGACCACTGCATCAGTCTATTCAAATCTTCCTGGAGTGCTCTAATGTCCTCATTTGAATGAATTTGACGGCCTATTTTGGTGTCATCGGCAAACTTGCTTATGTTTTTGCTTTTGTTTTTTCCAGGTTTATAGAACAAAAGTTAGGGATAAGATAGGTCCCCTTAAAAATAACTCTGGGCATCTTACTGACAAGGAGAATGATATGTGCTCTATCTTTAATAATTATTTTCTCTCGGTTTTCACACAGGAAGACACTAATAATATCCCAGTAATTAATTTTTACAGAGGCCCAGAAGAAGATAAATTATGTAATATCACAGTCACTAGCGAAATGGTCATGAAACAACTAGACCGATTGAAACAAAATAAATCGGCGGGTCCTGTTGAGCTTTTTGCAAGGGTTCTTAAGGAATGCAAAATGGAACTCTGTGAACCATTATCTAACATTTTTAATTTATCTCTTCAAACAGGTGTAGTGTCTGATATGTGGAAGATGGCTAATGTAATTCCTATTTTTAAAGCAGGGGACAAGTCACTACCGTCAAATTACCGCCCAATAAGCCTTACCTCAATTGTAGGCAAATTACTAGAGTCAATTATAGCTGATATTATTAGAAGCCATCTAGATAACCATAAATTGATTAATGAGACTCAGCATGGATTCACGAGGGGCCGTTCCTGCCTATCTAATTTATTAACCTTCTTCAGTAAAGCTTTTGAGGCTGTTGATCATGATAAAGAATTCGATATTGTTTATTTAGACTTTAGTAAGGCTTTTGATAGAGTACATCACCAGAGACTGTTAAAGAAAGTGGCAGCTCATGGCATTGGGGGAAAAGTGTTGTCATGGATCGAGTCATGGCTCACCAATAGGAAGCAGAGAGTGTGCATAAATGGGGTTAAATCCGAATGGGGACTTGTAACAAGTGGTGTTCCACAGGGATCAGTCTTAGGCCCGTTGTTATTTATAATATTCATAAAACTTCAGGAAGATTTAGACAAACTTAATTCGTGGTCAGAAAAGTGCCAGATGCAGTTCAATGTAGATAAATGCAAGGTTCTGAAGCTCGGGAGTGTCCATAACCCAAATTATACGTTGGCGAAACATCCAGAGACCTACAAACACGCATTTCAGAACACCAGTACGCAGGCAGATCTGACGACTCAAGAAATGCCTGTGTTCAACACCGAAATTTACACAACCATTTAATCAACTACAGAAACGCAAGACTCATCGCCAGAGAAGACAACACGCAATACCGAAGAATCCTAGAATCATCACTCATCTGTATATCCAACAACTTCAACCAGAACAACGGCTTCTACAACATAGCTGAACCTATTGCCAAGAAACTTCTTCAACGCTATCCCACCTAGAACTCAAGAATGGTACACTGCAGGTCCTTTAAGTCACACAATGTTTTTAACTATCACACTACTTTTAAGACTGTCACATGCAGCTTTCTCCACCTGACCCAGCATTCTCCACCTGACTATACCCTATATATATCTTCATGTTACTCATTTTCCAGGTAGGTCTGTCTGTGACTCGATAAAGCCCACTGCGTGGGCGAAACGTTGTCAATAAAGGATCACATTATACTGCTTATGTGTTTATTTTTCCATTGTGTCGGTATTTTATACCATTTATTTCCAACGTAGAACTTAACCATACAGATTGCGAGAAGGACTTGGGGGTGATGGTAAGCAGCAACCTTAAACCAAGACAGCAATGCCTAAGCGTACGTAATAAGGCAAATAGATTACTGGGATTTATATCAAGAAGTGTTAGCAACAGAAGTCCTGAGGTTATATTACAGCTTTATACATCATTAGTAAGGCCTCACCTAGATTACGCAGCTCAGTTCCGGTCTCCATATTACAGAATGGACATAAATTCGTTAGAAAACATTCAGCGTAGAATGACTAAATTAATACATAGCATTAGAAATCTTCCTTACGAAGAAAGATTGAAGACCCTTAAATTACATTCACTTGTAAGACGTAGAATGAGGGGAGACATGATCGAGGTATACAAGTGGAAAATGGGTATTAATAAAGGGGATATAAATAAGGTCTTGAGGGTATCTCTCCAAGAGAGAACCCGCAATAATGGATTCAAGTTGGATAAGTTTAGATTTCGAAAGGATATAGGAAAGTATTGGTTTGGAAATAGGGTAGTTGATGAGTGGAATAGTCTGCCTAGTAGGGATATTGAAGCTAGGACCTTGGGTAGTTTTAAATTTAGGTTGGACAAATTCATGAGTGAGAGAGGTTGGATTTGAGTGGGAATTGCACATGAGTAAATAAAATGATCAAAGCTTATTTCTTGGGTAGCATTGTAAATTAGGTTGAACAAATGTTCTGTTAGTGGGATAGAATGTGAAGGACCTGCCTAGTATGGGCCAACAGGCCTGCTGCAGTGTTCCTCCTTTCTTATGTTCTTATGTTCTTATGTCGCTATTTATTCCCTCATCTATGTCGTTTATGTGGAACACCGCTCGTGACGCTTCCCCACTCTGATTTCTCTCCATTTATGCAAACTCTCTGCTGCCTATTTGTCAACCATGCCTCTATCCAGGAAAAAATTTCTCCTCCTATTCCGTGTGCCTTAATTTTCCTCAATAGTCTCTGATGTGGGACTCTATCAAAAGCCTTACTGAAGTCCATATACACCATATCATATTCATTACCATGATCTACCTCCTCAAACACCTTAGTGAAAAAAGTTATTAAATTTGTAAGGCAGGAACGCCCTTTTGTAAAACCGTGCTGGGATTCGTTGATTAATTTATGCTTTTCAAGATGGCTGCGAATTGCCTCGGCAATTATTGATTCGATAAATTTTCCCACTATGGAGGTTAGGCTTATTGGTCTATAGTTCGAAGCTAAGGACCTGTCACCTGCTTTGAAAATAGGTATTACATTTGCCATTTTCCACTTATCTGGCACCATGCCAGTTTGCAGTGATATGTTGAAAAGATTAGCCAACGGTTTGCTAAGCTCCTCTTTACATTCCTTTAGAACCCTTGCATACAGTTCATCAGGGCCTGGGGATTTGTTAGGTTTCAATTTATCTATTTGTCTAAGGACCATGTCACTTGTGACCCTAATCGTGCATAGTTTACTATCATCCTGTTCTACATAATTAATTATTTCTGGAATATCGCTAGTATCTTCCTGTGTAAAAACTGAGAGGAAGTAAGTGTTAAACATTCTACACATATTAACATTCTGCCCTATCTGTCAGGGAGAATACATAATTCACTTTCAACATTTTCACTGTCCTGATTCATTTCCTTTAACAGTCCTCCTAGTCGAAGGCCTCATCTTTGACGCCTTCTACCTATATGACATTTGAAGATGTAGCAAATTTTCGTACCAACTAAGATTTCAATTTTACACACACTAACTTTTAACCCCAGTAAACCCTTCCATTACAACTTAAACTTTCTCCGAGTTTCATATCACATATATATCTGATGTTTCTTTTTTAATATAATACAAATAATAATAATAATAATAATAATAATAATAATAATAATAATAATAATAATAATAATAATAATAATAATAATAATAATAATAATTTACACATGATGCTTGAAGTATATGAAGTCTGATGAATATCTAAGGGCTTAGTATTTCAGTGAATTGGCTGGTCACGACAGGTAACCTTTCTCAAAAATGCTTAAAGCACTGTTGATATCTTCATCTAGAAGGTGAAGGTATATTATCATCGTCTTTCAGGTGGTGGATAGTTGACTGTTTTATCTTATCTCATCATAAGTCTCGAGTTCATGTATAAGAACAGAAGAAGACAGAAGGAACACTGCAGCAGGCCTACTGGACCATGCGAAGCAAGTCCAAGTGTCCTACCAGCTTAAGTCAATGACCCAACCTAGTCAGGTCAGGTCACATCCACTTAAGGAAGGAGCACTGCATCAGACCTAGTAGCACAAGCTAGTCAGGTCCAACTCACATCCACCCACACCCACTCATGTATTTATCTAACTTATTTTTAAAACTACACAACGTTTTAGCTTCTATGACGGTACTCGGGCTCTTTGTTCCACTCATCCACATCTCTATTACCAAATCAGTGCTTTCCTATATCCTTCCTGAATATGAATTTGTCCAACTTAAAACCATTGCTGCGAGTCCTGGCTTGGCTAGATATTTTAAGCACCCTATTTACACCCCCTTAATTTATTCTTGTTTTCCATTTATACACCTCATTCATATCCCCCCCTTTCTAGAGAGTGCAGATTCAGGGCCCTCAGTCTATCCTCATAGGGAACATAAGAACATAAGAATGGAGGAACACTGCAGAAGGCCTACTGGCCCATAGAAGGCAGGTCCATATCAAAACCACTACCTAAGAATTTATTCCCGTACTCACGACACATAAGAACATAAGAACATAAGAATGGAGGAACACTGCAGAAGGCCTACTGGCCCATACAAGGCAGGTCCTTATCAAAACCACATCTACCTAAGAATTTATTCCCGTACTCACGACACTAATCAAACCCAGCCCCTCCCACTCATATATTTGTCCAATCTCTTTTTAAAGCCACCCAAGGTCCCAGCCTCTATCACCCTACTCGGAAGATTATTCCACGCATCTACAACTCTGTTCGAAAACCAGTACTTGCCTATGTCCTTTCTAAATCTAAATTTATCCAATTTAAATCCGTTATTTCTGGTTCTTACTTGGTTCGATATCCTCAGTATTTTATTAATATCTCCCCTGTTTATGCCCATCATCCACTTGTACACCTCGATGATATCTCCCCTCATTCTACGCCTCTCCAGAGAGTGGAGATTCAACGCTCTAAGTCTATCTTCATACGGGAGATTTCTTATACTGTAAATCATTTTAGTCATTCTTCTTTGTATGTTCTCCAATGAATCTATATCCATCCTGTAGTAAGGTGACCAAAACTGAGCTGCATAATCCAAATGAGGTCTCACTAGTGATGTATAGAGCTGTAAAATAACTTTTGGACTTCTGTTGCTTATACTTCTTGAAATAAATCCTAGTAATCTGTTAGCCTTATTGCGCACACTTAGGCACTGTTGTCTTGGCTTTAGATTCCTGCTTACCATGACTCCCAAGTCTTTTTCACATTCTGTATGATCAAGCTCTACTTCACCTAGTTTATAAATTCGAGGGATATTTTCATTACCAACGACTAGCACCTTACACTTGTCCACATTGAACTTCATCTGCCACTTTTCAGACCAAGACATTAATTTGTCCAAATCCTCCTGGAGTTCACTGGTATCCTGCTCAGAATGAATTATACGGCCTATTTTTGTATCATCAGCAAATTTACTCATGTCACTTGCAATTCCTTCATCAAGGTCATTTATGTAAATTATGAACAACAATGGGCCCAAAACTGATCCTTGTGGAACGCCACTAGTGACTAATCCCCATTCAGATTTGACCCCATTAATGGAAACTCTCTGCTTTCTATTGGTAAGCCATGCCTCTATCCATGATAGAACTTTACCTCCTATACCATGAGCTGCCACCTTTCTTAAGAGTCTCTTGTGAGGTACTCTATCGAAGGCCTTACTGAAATCCAAGTAAACTATATCATATTCTTTATCACTGTCTACTGCCTCAAATGTTTTATTGAAAAACGTCAGTAAATTTGTCAGGCAGGAACGACCTCTCGTGAACCCATGCTGAGATTCTTTAATCAAATTATGTTCTTCAAGGTGACTTCTAATAATATCAGCTATAACTGATTCTAATAATTTGCCTACTATAGATGTGAGGCTTATTGGACGGTAATTTGATGGAATTGACTTATCCCCTGATTTGAATATAGGAACTACATTAGCTATCTTCCACATCTCTGGCACAATACCTGTTAGGATGGACGTATTAAACACATTCATTAATGGCTGACTAAGTTCCATCTTACATTCTTTAAGTACCCTGGAAAACAACTCGTCGGGTCCCGGGGACTTATTTTGCTTCAGTTTATCTATCTGTTTGATAACCATGTCCCTCGTGACAGTAATATTAGTTAACTTGAATTCTTCAGGAACTGAATAATTGTTAATTTCTGGAATCTCATTTACGTCTTCTTGTGTAAAGACTGACAAAAAATAGTCATTAAATAGAGAACACATTTCCAGTTCGTTATCCGTCAGCTGTCCATTCCCAATTTTCAGAGGACCTACCTTTTCCCTCACCTTCGTCCTATACACTTGAAAGAACCCTTTTGGATTAGTCTTTGATTCATTAGCAACCTTAATCTCATAGTCACGTTTAGCCTTTCTAATCCCTTTTTTTACTTCTCTTTTCAACTGAACATATTGGTCAATAAGGTTAACATCTCCTCTTTTGATGCGCCTATAAATTCCTCTTTTCTCCCCTAATAGATGTTTTAGCCTCCTGTTAATCCATTTGGGATCGTTATTATTTGACCTAAATTCTCTCTGGGGAATAAATATACTCTGTGCACGTTGTACATTATTAAGAAAAAAATCATAAACGCAGATACCATCGTTATCGTTAGCTAGATTACCCCAGTCGAGATTAGACAGGTGTTCTCTAAGTCCATTATAGTCAGCGGAACGAAAATCAGGAACTTTTACCGTATTATCCCTATTCTCGTACTCCCAGGTAATATTAAAAGTAATGGATTTGTGATCACTTGCGCCAAGCTCTTCAGTGATCTCCAGATTATTTACAAGGGTTTCTTTATTTGACAAGACTAGGTCGAGCAAATTATTACCTCTGGTAGGCTCCGTCACACACTGCTTCAGAAAACAGTCCTGAACTACTTCCATAAAGTCACTGGACTCCAGATTACCTGTCAAAGAAGTCCAGTCAATTTTACTAAAGTTAAAATCCCCTACTATCACTACGTTATTGTGTCTAGAAGCCCTAACAATTTCGTCCCAAAGAAGACTCCCTCTATCGTGTTCCAAGCCTGGAGGTCGGTATATTACACCTACAATCAGTTTTTCTTGACCTTCTAGAAACTCTACCCAAACAGATTCTGTTAATGATCCATCTATTTTTATGCCTGTTTTTATGCAGCAATTTATATTTTCTCGTACATATAATGCAACTCCACCCCCTTTCCCATTATATCTATCTACATGGAACAACTTAAACCGCTGAATATGACACTCTGCAATCATATCCCGAAACAATCAAACCCAGCCCCTCCCACTCATATATTTGTCCAATCTCTTTTTAAAGCCACCCAAGGTCCTAGCCTCTATCACAGTACTCGGAAGATTGTTCCACACATCTACAACTCTGTTTGAAAACCAGTACTTGCCTATGTCCTTTCTAAATCTAAATTTATCCAATTTAAATCCGTTATTTCTGGTTCTTACTTGGTTCGATATTCTCAGTATTATATTAATATCTCCTTTGTTTATGCCCATCTTCCACTTGTACACCTCGATGATATCTCCCCTCATTCTACGTCTCTCCAGAGAGTGGAGATTCAACGCTCTAAGTCTGTCTTCATACGGGAGATTTCTTATACTGTAAATCATTTTAGTCATTCTTCTTTGTATGTTCTCCAATGAATCTATATCCATCCTGTAGTAAGGAGACCAAAACTGAGCTGCATAATCCAAATGAGGTCTCACTAGTGATGTATAGAGCTGTAAAATAACTTTCGGACTTCTGTTGCTTATACTTCTTGAAATAAATCCTAGTAATCTGTTAGCCTTATTGCGCACACTTAGGCACTGTTGTCTTGGCTTTAGATTCCTGCTTACCATGACTCCCAAGTCTTTTTCACATTCTGTATGATCAAGCTCTACTTCACCTAGTTTATAAATTCGAGGGATATTTTCATTACCAAGGACTAGTACCTTACACTTGTCCACATTGAACTTCATCTGCCACTTTTCAGACCAAGACATTAATTTGTTCAAATCCTCCATGAGTTCACTGGTATCCTCCTCAGAATGAATCATACGGCGTATTTTTGTATCATCAGCAAATTTACTCATGTCACTTGCAATTCTTTCATCAAGGTCATTTATGTAAATTATGAACAACAATGGGCCTAAAACTGATCCTTGTGGAACGCCACTAGTGACTAATCCCCATTCAGATTTGACCCCATTAATGGAAACTCTCTGCTTTCTATTGGTAAGCCATGCCTCTATCCATGCTAGAACTTTACCTCCTATACCATGAGCTGCCACCTTTCTTAAGAGTCTCTTGTGAGGTACTCTATCGAAGGCCTTACTGAAATCCAAGTAAACTATATCATATTCTTTATCACTGTCTACTGCCTCAAATGTTTTATTGAAAGACGTCAGTAAATTTGTTAGGCAGGAACGACCTCTCGTGAACCCATGCTGAGATTCATTAATCAAATTATGTTCTTCAAGGTGACTTCTAATAATATCAGCTATAATTGATTCTAATAATTTGCCTACTATAGATGTGAGGCTTATTGGACGGTAATTTGATGGAATTGACTTATCCCCTGATTTGAATATAGGAACTACATTAGCTATCTTCCACATCTCTGGCACAACACCATTTAGGATGGACGTATTAAACACATTCGTTAATGGCTGACTAAGTTCCATCTTGCATTCTTTAAGTACCCTGAAAACAACTCGTCGGGTCCCGGGACTTATTTTGCTTCAGTTTATCTATCTGTTTGATAACCATGTCCCTCGTGACAGTAATATTAGTTAACTTGAATTCTTCAGGAACTGAATAATTGTTAATTTCTGGAATCTCATTTACGTCTTCTTGTGTAAAGACTGACAAAAATAGTCATTAAATAGAGAACACATTTCCAGTTCGTTATCCGTTAGCTGTCCATTCCCAATTTTCAGAGGTCCTACCTTTTCCCTCACCTTTGTCCTATACACTTGAAAGAACCCTTTTGGATTAGTCTTTGATTCATTAGCAACCTTAATCTCATAGTCACGTTTAGCCTTTCTAATCCTTTTTTTACTTCTCTTTTCAACTGAACATATTGGTCAATAAGGTTAACATCTCCTCTTTTGATGCGCCTATAAATTCCTCTTTTCTCCCTAATAGATGTTTTAGCCTCCTGTTAATCCATTTGGGATCGTTATTATTTGACCTAAATTCTCTTGGGGAATAAATATACTCTGTGCACGTTGTACATTATTAAGAAAAAATCATAAACGCAGATTCCATCGTAATCGTTAGCTAGATTACCCCAGTCGATATTAGACAGGTGTTCTCTAAGTCCAGTATAGTCGGCAGCACGAAAATCAGGAACTTTTACCGTATTATCCCTATTCTCGTACTCCCAGGTAATATTAAAAGTAATGGATTTGTGATCACTTGCGCAAGCTCTTCAGTGATCTCAGATTATTTACAAGGGTTTCTTTATTTGACAAGACAAGGTCGAGCAAATTATTACCTCTGGTAGGCTCCGTCACACATTGCTTCAGAAAACAGTCCTGAACTACTTCCATAAAGTCACTGGACTCCAGATTACCGGTCAAAGAAGTCCAGTCAATTTGACTAAAGTTAAAATCCCCACTATCACTACGTTATTGTGTCTAGAAGCCCTAACAATTTCGTCCCAAGAGGTCTCCCTCTATCGTGATCCAAGCCTGGAGGTCGGTATATTACACCTACAATCAGTTTTTCTTGACCTTCTAGAAACTCTACCCAAACAGACATATCATGACTAAAGGAATAAAATAAATCTTAAATTAGGCACTGAACAGGGTCTAATCCATACTGTCTTGTTAGACCTCCAAACAACAGGCAAAGTGGGTTTGTCTTTACCTTCCCAAGCACAGGGAGTCTCAGAGTGATAAAAATTGGCTTGTAATTAAAATCTACCAAAGCATTAGCACACAGAAGCCGACTGAAATGAACCTTCGCTGCCATGAAAGCATGTACACTTTTCTCTTGCTGATGAAAGTTCTTGAGAGCATCTTTCAATGTAAGCCTGTCTTGTCAACATTAAATACTTGCTCTGATTTGTAGCGTAAGCAGACACGTGTTCATTGTGTGAGCAGGTGGTGATCATTGTTGGGAAAGGGTTCTTGGATTTTTTAGGTATTCAATTTTTTTTTTAAATGGTTGTTAATCGGGAGTTCACTGTGCGGTGGAACATTGGGAGTATTATTAACTACTAAAGCCTTGTGCAGGGTAACAAAAATTATTGCAACCTGTATGCCTCTTAACAGGACATTATTATTAAAGGAAGTATGCTGTGATATCAATAAGACACTTTGCAACAATGAGTAGAATGTCCCCAGAGTCCCTAAATGTTGGGACTGTCACTAGAACACGTTTCACTCAGTGTAACCCGACTCACTGTAGAAAGGGGCCAGGCATTCGGTAACTATATCTTAGGACACTTGGGAACCTCTGATAATATTCATAAAACCCATAGGCTTTTGTTTTTGTTTGATTTTGTTTCCCCGTGTTCCATTGTTTTGGTTTTATCATTATATGTGAAATTTGAAACAGTGTGCAACCACATACCTAATTTGTTACAGCACTTTACAGCGCTTTATCCTTATGATCTGTGTTCATCACTTGGAGATGTTCCATATATGAATGTGACCTTTGTTGTTTACCCCTAACATCTGAAACTAAAATAATTTCTCTAATCTCTGTCACTGCGTAATTTTGATTATTAGAAAATTGTTGACTCATTCTCACCCTATTTTCTTTTCACTTGAAACATGTTAGCCAACTTAGCTGCTTCAAATACACTCTAAGTTTATGATCCTCCAAAAATGTATGATCTGTTGTAGCAATATTCAGACAGTAGTCTACTAATAACAGCTGTATCAGCTCACTAAAATTTTGGACTCCTGCAGATTTATACTTGTTGAAACACTGACTATTCATGGGCAAACCCATGTTAATCTGACCATACTGTTATTTCAACATTTAGTTTAAACTTTTGCCAATACTTAACAAGCATACACTCATAATCCCCCAATACTATCAATTTGACTACGTTGTAATTCATGTAAGGGTCATCAGACAGAAGAACTGTATAGTGTGCTGCATGAACAAATGCAGCCCAATGTTCTTTTGGCCAAACTAAGGTTCAAGCCTGATTTTTGAGCACATGAAAACATTTCTTGGGCTCCGCTTTAGTAAAGAAGGCTACCTATAATGAAGATTTTTGTATAGTGCCTGCAAAATAAATTGTTGAGCCAAGAAATCAAAGAAATCAACAAATTTCGAGGTTTCGTCTTTCTCCTTTCCACTAGACAGCACCTGGGCAGTATTACTGAGATTGATTGTAAGTCAGGCAGCTCATACATAAAGCAGCGACTTCGACTCATCCCTTGCTGTCAGTTACCTTGTGTAAGTTGCTGTAGAATTGGCCTCATCTTCGACTCCTCTATTGGATTGTTAGATAGCTTATAATTTAGTTACCAGTGATTATAATGGGGCCCTGTAAGTTTAGTATGGAAAAGATTTCTGTTTTAGCCTTTGCATGAGAAGGACATAATAAGTATTAGATATCCAGGCTAGTTGGGCAGTAGGAGGTGGCTGTGCAGAGAGTGAAAATTGCAGCAGCTAGTCTTCCTCACGAGGTTTTTTTTCTCAGTGATTTGCTCACTGGTATATTGAGTTAATTTATTCATTCTAATTAGCCAGAGAAAAAGGATAATGTTAAAAATTGCAATTTTGCTAAATCATGAGGTAAGCAATTACATATTGACAGTAATAAGGCCAAGCTTAAAAAGGAAATGAGAGGGAGAAGAAGCAGGAAAGGAGGGAGGGAGGGAAGGAAGGAAGGAGAAAGAGGAAGGAAGAAAGAGTGGGGTGAGAAGAGAGAGGGAGAAGGATTGAGGGAGGCAGGAAGGTAGAGGGAAGGAGAAAAAGGGAGGAAGAAAGAGCGAAGGATAGAGAGAGGAGGGAAGGAGAAAGAGAGACAGACACAGACAGACAGATTAGCGACTTGCGTAATGCTCACCCACAAAATCTTAACTACGACAATTTTGTCCTTCAGAGTCTGCCTCTGTGAATTCGTCTCAGATGACGACTAAAAGCCTCAGCACTCTGGGTTGGTCACACTTAGTCGCTAGTTGTCTGTGACTTAATCTGCCTCCTGGAGGGTCGCTAGTTACAGGGCTTTCTAGGAAGGGTTGGAGGGGAATTTCTAAGCAAATGGAAGGAGAGGCAAAGAAGTTAAACCCAGGGGTGAGGGAGGGAAGGAAAAGGGACAGGTTTGAGTGATTGGTAAGAAGGAAGAGAGGAGTATGGAAGAAAGCTTGATAGATAGATACAGAGAGAGAGAGAAAGGTAGTTGGAATAAGAGATCGAGCAGAAGAAGAGACAAGGGCTGAGAAATGAATGAACTGAATTGAGTTAAGAGAGGAAGCAAGAAACAGTCGAAAAATGGAAAGAAAGCAAGAAATAATCGAAGAAAGAGAAAAAACAAGGAATGGAGAGGAAGGGGCAACAGAGGGAAAGGGAAAGATGAGAGAGGAATGGAAATGTAAAAGAGCAGAACAGTGACTGAGGAAGGGTGACGGAAGTAAATAGTTAAGAATGATGGTGAGAAGCTTGGAAGCACTGGGAGGCTTGAGAAGCTTGGAAGTACTGGGAGAGCTTGAGAAGCTTGGAAGTACTGAGAAGAGCTTGAGATGCTTGGAAGTACTGGGAGAGCTTGAGAAGCTTGGAAGTACTGGGAGAGCTTGAGAAGCTTGGAAGTACTGGGGAGAGCTTTAGAGCTTGGAAGTACTGGGGAGAGCTTGAGAAGCTTGAAGTACTGGGGAGAGCTTTAGAAGCTTGGAAGTACTGGGGAGAGCTTGAGAAGCTTGGAAGTACTGGGGAGAGCTTGGAAGTACTGGGAGAGCTTGAATCTGGGGGAGTTGACCTTGGGAACAACTGAGGAAGTCGAAGGAAGGTTCAGGGTGTTGAAGGAGACCTGACCATCTTGAAGGAGAGCTGATCATCTTGAAGGGGGCTGACCATCTTGAAAGAGGTTTAAAATCCATCTTAAAGGAGAGCTGACCTTTGGGGGGGGGTTTTGGAAATTAAGGGGATGATATTGAAGATGTTTTTGGTAGTGCTGGGGAAGAACTTTTGGGCAAAAGAGTTTGAGAGCTTTACTGAAATCAAATTTTTCCCTTTTTAATGGGCATAAGTCCCAATTTGTCTATTTTTTCATATTGGTTATTTTGCATAGATTTTGTCTTGCATAGTTAAGATCGCCTGTCTGCGATTTTGTTTGCATATACAGTGGTACCCCGGTTTTCCCGTCAATAATTTGTTCCAGAAGGCTGTTCGAGTGCCGTTACCGAACGAATTTGTTCCCAAAAGAATGAATGTAAATTAGATTAGTCTGTTTCAGCCCAAAAAAAACACTTACATATATGTTGAGTTGGGAGCTGTACGAAATCTGGGGTACCACTGTTTTTACCGATTAGGAAAAATTTGGGTTTTGGCTTTTTAAAAAGCAACGCTCACCTTGCCAATAAGACAAGTGAAAAATTTTTGATGCAATAATTTTGCCAAAAACATTCGAACATAACGAAAAAATATTTTATTGTGGGTTTATTATTAAATTAATGTTAAAGTATCTAAAAAATATTTAGTTGGGTTAGGCTTGTTAAATTGCGCTTGTTGTGATAAAGGGTTTCGTAGGTTTTCAAAGTTTCTCTTGGTTTCAAAATTATAAATTCTTTCATTAACATAAATTAAAAAAAAATATCTTTAAACGTATAAAGAAAATTTTAGAAAGGACTTAATTTTTTATGAGTTCTTGCTTTAAATTAAACCCGTTTTACCTAATCGGCACGAAAAAAAAAAAAAAAAAAAAATATATATATATATATATACTTTTCAACACGTCGGCCGTTTCCCACCAAGGCGGGGGGGCCCAAAAAAAAAAAAAAGACGAAATCCGTGGTACCACTGTATATATTTATCTTTTATGTATACACACACACACACACACACACACAAAAAAAAAAAAAATATATATATATATATATATATATATATATATATATATATATATATAT
>WNWK01008681.1:0-47500 GCA_009830355.1 Cherax destructor
TAATAATAATAATAATAATAATAATAATAATAATATAATATTAACTTTATTTACTACAAGTACATGTACAAGGTATGTAAATGACATATTCTTTATAAAAAGTCCCTAGTTTTGCAGAGCATTTCAGCAGATTAAGTCCTTGTCCCAGGATGCGACCCATCCAGTCGACAAACCCCCAGGTCCCCATTTCGTGGGTGAACATAGACAACCGTGTAAAGAACCCCCCAATGTTTCTACCCCCCGGGGGGAATCGAACGCAGACGCTGGACAGAAACCTAAAGTCAGTGCCAGATCAGCCGGGCTGTGGTTCGTACGTTGGACTACGTGCAACCAGCAGTAACAGCCTCATTGATCAGACACTCGCCTTTGGGCGGGGTTTTAGCGACCAGGCCATGGGGCACACAGGGCTGAGGCGCATTGTCTGAGACAGTTTATTCGTCGATACTGACAAATACACATCCAGTCTCACCTCAGTCCCACACCTCCCCCCACACCAAATGTTCATTCCCCCCCCTCCCTCTTGGCCATACCCTGCTGTATTCCCAGCAACCCCCCCCCCAAAAACCCCTGCTCTTACCACCTCCCCCCACGGCCCATCCCTTTCCCACCCATACCATGCCTCTAACTCATTCCTGCCTCTCCCCCCACACAACTCCACCACAGCATCCGCCATAAAATTTTTCCCCCTCCCCATGGCACTGCTCCACCTATACCTTTCCCCCAAAACCCCCCATTTCTTCACAACCACCATTTTTCAAAACCCAAATTTCCTCACAACCACCATTCCCTGAAAACCACCATTCCCTCAAGGCCACATACCCCCTATGACCTCACCTGCACATTTTACCTGATTTTTCCCCCTAATATGCCGTTCACATCCCTAAAACTTAGTTACCCTCCTTATTACCAACAGTTGCATAATCGCCCACCATGTCATCCATCATCCAATCACCCACACCAGGCCACTGACAGTTTCACCCACCATTTCCCCCATAGATTCAAGCCCTCGGCCCCCACCTTACTCATGCTTTCACTCACCTTTTCCCCCCAACTTCTAGCCCCCACAGCCCGACACCACACCTTACACATTTTTTCAGGGCCCCAATACACTACTAGCCATCTACCTCCTAGTCATGTAGACCCCACCACCCTAATTACTGTGGGAAAAGAAAAGTCATTGTCCATTTGTGTGTTTTTTTCTAAATCATAATTTTATTGCTTTTTCCCTAAAGGAACTCTGTGTTTCCCTATCTGGAGTGCTAGACAATTTCTCCCTCAGTTTATTCCATTTCACCTTCAGCTTGTAATCATGCAACAGAATACAATGATCACTTTCTCCGGGATGCTCTTTTTTATCCCATCATCGTCAGCTTCATTCATGTTGAATATTAAGTTTCGTTCCAATCTTGATTGTTCATTCTCTCCCCCCACCTTCATGACCATTTGATGTTTGGTCTTTTTCCCGATTGAAACCTTTGATTAGACGTTTTTTCCTTCCTCACATCTAGCAAGTGCTTCTTTTCATTAACCCTTGTATGTTTGGTTCCTTTGCATCGTTGTATGGGTCCCGGAGTAGCTTGCCAATGTACGTATGCCGTGAAATCGCATTTCCCGCGCTGCTTATCTAAATTTTTCGCTTTTTTTCTAAAAAAAAAGGGAAAGTCAGGGGTTGTTGGGGGCGGGGATTTAACCTTATGATGTGATTTTTTTCCTTTTTTTTGTTGTAGAATAGCTTTATCGATCAGTGTTGGTGATGCATAATGTAAGATTTGAATATGATGTGTGGAAGTAATCCTCAGCTGTTTGTGATGGTGTTCATGTTTTTTAATATATATGGAGAATTTCATCTAATGTGTGGGGTTTCTATTTTTCCTGGAAGTGAAGTGGAATTTATAGGGTAAGGGGTTGATATATGATGATACAGTGTTACTTTGATGAATAATCAATGTTACTATGATGAATGAGGCTAGTCGTGATTAGCCAAATTCTGTAGTTTTAAAAGGGGTTTAAAACTTACATCCTGTACCCACGACCTGTAATAGTGGGTATTTCCACGTATAAGGTTTATGTACCTGGTGTAGATAGTCTTGTGTGGACCTGGTGTATGAAGGTGTTGTGTGGACCGGGTATGAAGGCGTTGTGGACCTGGTGGATAGTTTGGGAACCTTGTATGAAGGTTTTGTGTGGACCCTTTTGGGTAGTGTTGGGCCTGGTGTATGATAGTTTGTGTGAACCGGTGAGATAGTTTTTGGGGACCTGTTGTATGATAGTCTTGTGGGCCTTTTGAAGGTGTTTGTGGACCTGGTGTATGATAGTGTTGGGAACCTGGTGTATGATATGTTGTGGGACCTGGTGATAAAAAGGGGTTGTGTGGACCTGATGTATGAAGGTTTGTGGACCTGGGAATAGTCTTGGAACCGGTTATGATAGTGTTGTGTGGACCTTGTGTATGATGGGTTTTTGGGACCTGGTGTATGAAAATTTTTGTTGGACCTGGTGTATGTAGTCTTGTGGGACCTGGTGTTGAAAGGGGTTGTGTGAACCTGGTGTAGGGGAAAGGGGTTTGTGGACCTGGTGTATGATAGTCTTGTGGACCTTGTGTATGAAGGTGTTGGGGACCGGGATAAGTCTTGTGGGACCTGGTGAATGAAGGTTTTTTGGGGGGCCTGGTGTATGAAGGTGTTTGTGGACTTGGTGTATGAAGGTGTTGTGGGGACCGGTGTATGAAGGTGTTGTGTGGACCTGGTGTATGATAGTCTTGGAACCTGGTGTATGAAGGTGTTGTGTGGACCTGATGTATGATAGTCTTGTTAAAAAGGGGGTTTTGAAGGTGTTGTGTGGACCTGGTGTAAATGGGGTTTGTGGACCTGGTTTGTGGTTGTGTGGCCGGGGAAAAATTGTTTGTGGACCTGGTGTATGATAGTTCTTTTACCTGGTGTAATAGTGTTGTGTGGACCTTTTAGAAGGTTTTGGACCTTGTGTATGAAGGTTTTTTTGGGATCGGTGTAGATAGTTTGTGGGCCCCTGGTGTATGATAGTCTTGTGGGACCTGGGTTAAAAATTTTTGTGTGGACCTGGGTATGGGTCTTGTGTGAACCTGGTGTCGAAGGTGTTGTGGGACCTGATGTATGATGCGTTGTGTGGACCTGGTGTATGATAGTGTTGTTTGGACTTGGTGTATGATATTGTTGTGGGACCTTGTGTATGAAGGGTTGTGGATCGGTGTATGAAGTGTTGGGGGGCCCTTTGGGTTTTGATAGTGTTGGGGAACCTGGTGTATGATAGTGTTTGGGACCTGGTGTTGATGGTGTTGTGGGAAGGTGTATGATAGTCCGGAACCTGGTGATGATAGTTTTGGGACCTGGTGTATGAAGGTGTTTTTTGGACCTGGTGTATGAAGGTTTGTTGGACCTGGCATGATGCGTTTTGTGGACCTTTGTATGATAGTTTGTGGACCTTGTAGAAGTGTTGTTGGACCTTTTGTATGAAGGTTTGTGGACCCAGGTTTTGGGGTGGGGCCTGGTGTATTTTTGGGAGGGCCGGAGTCTTGGGGGGCCGGAGGGGGAAGCTCGGCCCCCGGCACCCCCCCGCCCAAAAAGGGCAGTGGGATTGGTGGCGGTGGGTGGTGGTGGGTGGTGGTGATGGCAGTGGGTGGTGGTGGCAGTGGGAGGGGATGATGGGTGGTGGTGGTGGGACGTGGTGGTAGTGGGTGGTGTATGATAGTGTTTGTGGACCTGGTGTATGATAGTGTTGTGTGGACCTGGTGTATGAAGGTGTTAAGTAAAAGGACACAAATGCAAGTGGGTGGTGGTGGCAGTGGGAGGGGATGATGGGTGGTGGTGGTGGGACGTGGTGGTAGTGGGTGGTGTATGATAGTGTTGTGTGGACCTGGTGTATGATAGTGTTGTGTGGACCTGGTATGATAGTGTTGTGTGGACCTGGTGTATGAAGGTGTTAAGTAAAAGGACACAAATGCAAGTGGGTGGTGGTGGCAGTGGGAGGGGATGATGGGTGGTGGTGGTGGTGGGACGTGGTGGTAGTGGGTGGTGTATGATAGTGTTGTGTGGACCTGGTGTATGATAGTGTTGTGTGGACCTGGTGTATGAAGGTGTTAAGTAAAAGGACACAAATGCAACTAATGTGACATTTTATTGTGGCAACGTTTCGCTCTCCAGGAGAGCGAAACGTTGCCACAATAAAATTACATTTGTGTCACTTTACTAACATATTGTCGTAATTCTACCAATATTATTACATTATGAAGGTGTTGTGTGGACCTGGTGTATGATAGTGTTGTGTGGACCTGGTGTATGAGTGTTGTGTGGACCTGGTGTATGAAGGTGTTGTGTGGACCTGGTGTATGATAGTGTTGTCACATTCAGGGTTTTAAATTGTTCCAAGTAGACAGAAGTATCGGGAAAGTGGGTGGGGTGGCACTCTATGTCCGTGATCATTTAAATTGTTGCATAAAAACGGGTATAAAGTCTCAAATAATGCATACAGACTCCTTCAGTGCCCTGGTGATGGACCAGGTGCTTCGGCTCCTTCAGTGCCCTGGTGATGGACCAGGTGCTTCGGCTCCTTCAGTGCCCTGGTGATGGACCAGGTGCTTCGGCTTCTTCAGTGCCCTGGTGATGGACCGGGTGCTTCGGCTCCTTCAGTGCCCTGGTGATAGACCGGGTGTTTCGGCTCCTTCAGTGCCCTGGTGATGGACCAGGTGCTTCGGCTCCTTCAGTGCCCTGGTGATGGACCGGGTGATTCAGCTCCTTCAGTTCGCTCTTTGGTAGTGCCCTGATTATCGGAGCTTGTTCCATGGATGGAGTAGAAGTTGGGTTGGAAAGGTGTTTTTGTTTGTGGGATTGGTTTAGGGTTTGACGGGGACCTGCCTAGTGTGGCCGGTTGGCCTGCTGCAGTGTTACTTCCTTCTGTAATCTTGGAGAGGGGTTAGATTTGAGCGGGACTTGGAGGGTTGTGAAGGCTTGAGGGTTGTGAAGGTTGCTTGGGTGCCGCTGGGGATGGGATGGGCAAATATTTTTGTTGGTGGTTGGTTTTGACATGGACGTGCCTAGTATGGGCCAGTAGGCCTGTTGCAGTGTTCCTCCTTTCTTATGTTCTTATGTTCTTAATTTTAGAGGGGGGTGAAAAATTGATTTTAGGCGTGATATATCGTCCTCCCAAAATTAAATAGGGAACAAGGGGAAAATACTTTGGGAGGAAACTGTTAAGGCCACAAGGCATGATAACGTAGTGATTCTAGGGGACTTTAACTTTAGTCAGATTGATTGGAATTTCTTGACAGGTAATTTAGAATCAAACGACTTTTTAGAAGTAGACCTGTTGACCCATACTAGGCAGGTCCTTCACATTCCATCCCACTAACAAGATATTTGTTCAACCCAATCTTAAATGCTACCCAAGAAATAAACTTTGATAATTCTATTTACTTAAGAACATAAGAACATAAGAAAGGAGGAACACTGCAGCAGGCCTGTTGGCCCATACTAGGCAGGTCCTTCACATTCCATCCCACTAACAGAATATTTGTTCAACCTAATTTTCAATGCTACCCAAGAAATAAGCTTTGATAATTTTATTTACTCATGTGCAATTCCCCTCAAATCCAACCCCTTTCACTCATGAATTTATCCAACCTAAATTTAAAACTACCCAAGGCCCTTTTGCTTCAATAACCCTACTAGGCAGACTGTTCCACTCATCAACTACCCTATTTCCAAACCAATACTTTCCTATATCCTTTCTAAATCTAAACTTATCTAACTTGAATCCATATTGCGGGTTCTCTCTTGGAGAGATACCCTCAAGACCTTATTTATATCCCCTTTGTTAATACCCATTTTCCACTTGTATACCTCGATCATGTCTCCCTCATTCTACGTCTTACAAGTGAATGTAATTTAAGTTTCTTAATCTTTCTTCGTAAGGAAGATTTCTAATGCTATGTATTAATTTAGTCATTCTACGCTGAATGTTTTCTAACGAATTTATGTCCATTCTGTAATATGGAGACCAGAACTGGGCTGCGTAATCTAGGTGAGGCCTTACTAATGATGTATAAAGCTGTAATATAACCTCTGGACTTCTGTTGCTAACACTTCTTGATATAAATCCCAGTAATCTATTTGCCTTATTACGTACACTTAGGCATTGCTGTCTTGGTTTAAGGTTGCTGCTTACCATCACCCCAAGTCCTTCTCGCAATCTGTATGGCTAAGTTCTACATTATTTAACTTATAAGTGCTTGGGTTATGGACACTCCGAGCTTTAGAACTTTGCATTTATCTACATTGAACTGCATCTGCCATTTTCTGACCAGGAATTGAGTTTGTTTAAATCCTCCTGTAGTTCACTGACATCTACGTCTGAATCGATTATCCTACCTATCTTCGTGTCATCAGCGAATTTGCTCATATCACTAGAAATTCCCTCGTCAAGGTCATTTATATATATTATAAACAACAACGGGCCCAAAACCGATCCCTGAGGAACGCCACTTGTTACAGATCCCCACTCCGATTTAACCCCATTTATGCACACCCTCTGCTTTCTATTGGTGAGCCATGACTCGATCCATGACAACACTTTTCCCCCAATGCCATGAGCAGCCACTTTCTTTAACAGTCTCTGATGTGGTACTCTATCAAAAGCCTTACTAAAATCCAAATAAAACAATATCAAATTCTTTATCATGATCAACTGCCTCAAAAGCCTTACTGAAAAAGTTAATAAATTAGTTAGGCAGGAACGGCCCCTGGTGAATCCATGTTGAGTATCATTAATCAAATTATGCCTATCGAGATGGCTTCTTATGTTATCAGCTATATAATGTGCAATTCCCACCAAATCCAACCCCTCTCACTCATGAATTTATCCAACCTAAATTTGAAACTACCCAAGGTCCTAGCTTCAATAACCCTACTAGGCAGACTGTTCCACTCATCAACTACCCTATTTCCAAACCAATACTTTCCTATATCCTTTCTAAATCTAAACTTATCTAATTTGAATCCATTATTGCGGGTTCTCTCTTGGAGAGATATTCTCAAGACCTTATTTATATCCCTTTGTTAATACCCATTTTCCACTTGTATACCTCGATCATGTCTCCTCATTCTTCGTCTTACAAGTTATAAATTAGACACATATGCAACACTTGGGTATCTTTATTGAGGACACGTTTCCCACACAGTGGCTTCATCAGTCAACTACCTACAAAGTAGAAAGGTGTAAGGAGAGTAGGAGTTTTGAGGTAATCAGTCCCTCGGCCTGGAGTCGATGTGTTCAGTCCATCAATCTTGTAGAAAGTACAGCATATGTCCGTAGAGGTTTCTATATACTGTAGTCAGGTGGTGAAGCAGCAGGAGGCGGGGTCATAGTGGTACCATCCACCTGACTACAGTATATAAGCCACCTCTACGGACATATGCTGTACTTTCTACAAGATTGATGGACTGAAACATCGACTCCAGGCCGAGGACTGATTACCTCAAAACTCCTACTCTCCTTACACCTTTCTACTTTGTATTGACTGATAAACCACTGTGTGGCGAAACGTTTCCCCAATAAAGATACGCAAATGTTGCATATGTGTCTAATTTATAACTTATCGGTTCTCTGAACCATTCATCTACACTCGTCTTACAAGTGAATGTAATTTTAGGGTCTTCAATCTTTCTTCATACGGAAGATTTCTAATGCTATGTATTAATTTAGCCATTCTACGCTGAATGTTTTCTAACGAATTAATATCCATTCTGTAATATGGAGACCAGAACTGAGCTGCGTAATCTAGGTGAGGCCTTACTTACTAAAGCTGTAATATAACCTCTGGACTTCTGTTGCTTACACTTCTTGATATAAATCCTAGTAATCTGTTTGCCTTATTACGTACGCTTAGGCATTGCTGTCTTGGTTTAAGGTTGCTGCTTACCATAACCCCCAAGTCCTTTTCACAATCTGCATGGCTAAGTTCTACGTTATTTAACTTATAAGTGTTTGGGTTATGGACACTCATAAGAACATAAGAAAGGAGGCCAAGGCAAGAGTATGATGAGAGTAATAGAGCGATGGTTGACACACTGGCCTAATTGGCCAGAAGGGCTCATGCGAGCAGGGCGAAGCTACTGATCATGGGTGACTTCAACCATAAAGAAATCGATTGGGAGAACTTAGAGCCACATAGGGGCCAAGAAACGTAGAGGGCTAAGATGATGGAGGTGGTACTGGAAAATCTCATGTACCAACACGTAA
This sequence comes from Cherax destructor, assembly GCA_009830355.1. Classification (NCBI taxonomy): domain Eukaryota; kingdom Metazoa; phylum Arthropoda; class Malacostraca; order Decapoda; family Parastacidae; genus Cherax; species Cherax destructor. The sequence goes on from WNWK01008681.1 coordinate 8,269, forward strand.
GGGACACTACCAGAGAGAGAGAGAGGAGAGGACGAACCAGCGAGACTGAACCTAGTATTCACCCTGAGTAGAGCAGATATTGAGGACATCACACATGAAAGCCCCCTTGGGGCCAGTGATCATATGGTTCTAAGCTTCGAATACATAGTAGAGTTACACGTGGAGGGGGAAGCAGGAAGGGCTACACGTATGAAGCCAAACTACAAGAAAGGTGACTACGTGGGCATGAAGAACTTCCTGCACGGAGTACAGTGGGACAGAGAGCTGGTAGGGAAGTCAGTAAATGAGATGATGGAATATATGACAACAATTTGCAAGGAAGCTGAGGAGAGGTTTATACCCAAGGGTAACAGGAAAAGCGAAAAAGCCAGGATGAGCCAATGGCTCACCCAAAGATGCAGGGAAGCCAAAACCAAGTGTGCCAGGGAATGGAAGAAGTACAGAAGGCAAAGGACCCAGGAGAGTAAGGAGAGCAGTCATAGAGCCAGAAATGAATATGCACAGGTAAGAAGGGAGGCCCAAAGACAATACGAGAATGACATAGCAGCGAAAGCCAAATCTGACTTAAAGCTGTTGTACAGCCACATCAGGAGGAGAACAACAGTCAAGGACCAGGTGATCAGGCTGAGGAAGGAAGGGGGAGAGGTCACAAGAAATGACCATGAATTGTGTGAGGAGCTCAACATGAGATTCAAAGAGGTGTTCACAGAGGAGATAGAAGGGCCTCCAGAAAGGCGGAGAGGTTGGGTACACCATCAGGTACTGGACACAATACACACAACTGAGGAAGAAGTGAAGAGGCTACTAAGCGAGCTAGAAACCTCAAAGGCGATGGGGCCGGATAACATCTCTCTATGGGTCCTGAGAGAGGGAGAAGAGGAGCTATGTGTACCCCTAACAACAATCTTCAACACATCTATCGAAACAGGGCAGCTACACTGAGGTATGGAAAACAACAAATGTAGTTCCAATTTTTAAAAAAGGAGACAGGAACGTAGCACTAAACTACAGACCAGTGTCACTAACATGTATATTATGCAAGGTCATGGAGAAGTTTATCAGGAGAAGAGTGGTGGAGCACCTAGAAAGGAATGATCTCATCAACGATGGCCAACACTGTTTCAGGAAGGGAAATCTTATGTCACAAACCTACTGGAGTTCTACGACAGGGTGACAGCAGTAAGACAAGAGAGAGAGGGGTGGGTAGATTGCATATTCTTGGACTGTAAGAAGGCGTTTGACACAGTTCCACACAAGAGATTAGTGCAGAAGCTGGAGGACCAGGCAGGGATAACAGGGAAGGCCCTACAATGGATCAGGGAATACCTGTCAGGAAGACAGCAACGAGTCATGGTACGTGGCTAGGTGTCAGAGTGGGCGCCGGTGACGAGTGGTGTTCCACAGGGGTCAGTCCTAGGACCGGTGCTGTTTCTGGTATTTGTGAACGACATAGACTCCGAAGTGTCTCTGTTTGCAGATGATGTGAAGTTGATGAGAAGAATTCAATCGGACGAGGACCAGGCAGAACTACAAAGGGATCTGGACAGACTGCAAGCCTGGTTCATCAATTGGCTCCTGGAGTTCAACCCCACCAAGTGCAAAGTCATGAAGATTTTGGAAGGGAAAAGAAGACAGCAGACGGAGTACAGTCTAGGGTGCCAGAGACTACAAACCTCAATCAAGGAAAAAGATCTTGGGGTGAGTATAACACAAGGCACATCTCCTGAGGCGCCCATCAACCAAATAACTGCTGCAGCATACGGGCGCCTAGCAAACCTACGAACAGCATTCCGACATCTTAATAAAGAATCGTTCAGGACCCTGTACACTGTGTACGTTAGGCCCATACTAGAGTATGCAGCACCAGTTTGGAACCCACATCTAGCCAAGCACGTAAAGAAGCTAGAGAAAGTGCAAAGGTTTGCAATAAGACTAGTCCCGGAGCTAAGGGGTATGTCCTACGTGGAGAGGTTAAGGGAAATCGACCTGACGACACTGGATGACAGGAGAGATAGGGGGGACATGATAACGACATATAAGATACTGAGAGGAATTGACAAGGTGGACAGAGACAGAATGTTCCAGAGATGGGACACAGCAACAAGGGGACACAGTTGGAAGTTGAAGACTCAGATGAATCACAGGGATGTTAAGAAGTATTTCTTCAGTCACAGAGTGGTCGGGAAGTGGAATAGTTTGGGAAGCGATGTAGTGGAGGCAGGTTCCATACATAGCTTTAAGAAGAGGTATGATAAAGCTAATGGCGCAGGGAGAGTGACCTAGTAGCGGCCAGTGAAGAGGCGGGGCCAGGAGCTATGACTCGACCCATGCAACCACAACTAGGTGAGTACAGCTAGGTGATTACACACACAGGATCCATTCATAGCTTCAAGAAGAGGTATGATAAAGCTCATGGCGCAGGGAGAGTGACCCAGTATCGGCCAGTGAAGAGGCGGGGCCAGGAGCTATGAATCGACCCCTGCAACCACAACTAGGTGAGTACACAACACACACACACACATATATATATATATATATATATATATATATATATATATATATATATATATATATATATATATATATATATAATAATATATAATAATATATAAATCAATATAATATATTCAGAATTATTATATTATTATTATTATTATTATTATTATTATTATTATTATTATTATTATTATTATTATAGAAGAGCAATAACCATAGGAGTCACACCGAACCGGAATATTGAAAAATAATTTGATTCGATCTAAAGTAGGTTTAGGGAGCTTAAATTATTTGGGTCAGGTGTCCCTCACCGTCATCTAGGACCCTCAACCGAAGAGACAAATACATCTCAAGAGGATTTAAGATTCTTAGATCCCCAGTAATGCCAGTAAGAGTTTTATAAGTGACGAGAAACTATTCTCTTAACTCTCTAAGCAGTTGCTGAATTTCATTTATTTTCTAAAGAAGCCACGGAACGGGTGGGGTTTGAACCCATGGCAAGTGAATCCAGGCAACACCTGTTAAAATGTGATGGCAGCACTGGAGATAATAGGTTGTCCACGCATCGTTCAACAGAAAAAGATTATTTTATATTAAGGTACATATGAGTCAAGGTGATAACGTGCCGTTGGGAAAGGAGTGTCTGGAGAGGATTGTGTGGAGAGGATTGTGTGGGGAGGATTGTGTGGGGAGGATTGTGTGGGGAGGATTGTGTGTGGAGGATTGTGTGGAGAGGATTGTGTGGAGAGGTTTGTGTGTGGAAGATTGTGTGTGGAGGATTGTGTGGAAAGAATTGTGAAGATGATTGTGGGGGATTGTGTGGGGAGGATTGTGTGGCGAGGATTGTGTGGAGGAGGATTTTGTGGGGAGGATTGTGTGGGGAGGATTGTGTTGGGAGGATTGCGTGATGATTGTGTGGAGGAGGATTTTGTGGGGAGGATTTGTGGAGAGGATTGTGTGGAGAGGTTTGTGTGTGGAAGACTGTGTGTGGAGGATTGTGTGGAAAGAATTGTGAAGATGATTGTGGGGGGATTGTGGGGAGGATTGTGTGGCGAGGATTGTGTGGAGGAGGATTTTGTGGGGAGGATTGTGTGGGGAGGATTGTGTTGGGAGGATTGCGTGATGATTGTGTGGGGGAGTATTGTATGGGGAGGATTGTGTGTGGAAGTTTGTGTGCAGAGGAGTGTGTGGGGAGGAATGCCTAGGGATGGGGTTGTTTTGAAGGAAGTGTGGGATGGAATGTGTGGGAAAGGAGGGAGTGGGAGGAATGTGTGAGTAGAAGTGTATGGGAGGAGTGTGTCAGGAGACGAGTGTGTGAAGAAGGGAATGGGAAGGAGTGTGTAGGGAGGTGTATGTGAGTGTGGGGGGTAGGAGTGTGTGGGAAGAAGTGTGAAGAGACTAATGTGTTGTGACAAGTGTATGTGTGGAGAAGAGTGTAGAGAGTAGTATGTGGGAAGGAATGTGTAGGGAGAGGTGTGTGGGAAATGCTGTGTGGGGAGGAGTGGGGAGAAGCTCGTTCATCTAGGCCGAGGGACTGATTACCCAATCTTCTACCGTCTCCAGTTTAAACACCCTGAAGGCTGAAAGACAGATTACCTAATCTTCTACTGTCTCCAGTTAATATCTCTGCACCGAACTGATAAAGCCACTGGCTGGCGAAACCTCTTTAGAATAAAGATACCCAGGTGTTGCACATGTCATTAATCCATCAAATTGTCGATAGTATATTTCACTTATGTCACATGTTTGACACCGTGGAATCTAGGTACAAAGGATGTTACAAATTCCGTTGTGTTGGAGCTCTGGGCACTGTTTCAGTTTTATCATCACTTTTAACTGAGTCGTAGATGAATGGTATACAATACCCACGCCAGTATATATACATGCCAAGCTTCATGTCTGTGCTTCAGACTCTTCAAGACTGCGGTGCTCTTCAAGGCTGACGGACTGATTACCTCGCCTTTTGTATATAGTTCTACTGTCTGCCAACTCTGTCGTTGAATTTGTATTGATAAAGCCACTGGTTGGCGAAACGTCTACAATAAAGATACCCAAATTTTGCACACGAGTCTAATTTTTCAACTTTTTACTAAATGTCAATACACTGCGAATATTTTGTCCCAATATTTCCATTCTGTTTTAGAATTTGAAATTTTTATTTTTTGATATTTATTCTATAAAGCTTAATTTAATATTATATTTTGTGACTATGATGCATCCTCCTTTCTCAGTCATTAGTTACAATATGACTGAGTTTTTTGAGAAGCAATGTGATATAGTGCAGATTACTTACCCATTACCCTAAGAAAGAAAATGTATTTATATGTACTGATATGATGTAAGGTCAAAGTGTACCGAACACTTGTTTACAACTGAGAGAATTGAGAGAAACTGTATATTTACAACTCCATCTGAGATATTCTTTTTCAGCTGAAGATATCGGTCGGAGATCGAAATATACAATTTCTTCTTACAGTGTTTCTCTTTCCATGATTTCTCAACAAATGTATTGGTATTTGATGTTATTTTCATAACATAATAATTATACAAAACAAAACAAAAAATATCTAAAAGAAGTGTAAAAGCAAGAAGAGGAAGTATAGAGCCCATTTTGGATCATCGGCTCCCAAAATATGTTTGATTAGCAGGTCAAGTTTCCGTGGGACAGTGCGAACTTACATTTTTCATTTTTTTTTATCATTTAGTATCAGCCTCAGAGTTATAGCTGAGTTACCTGACCCTGACACGTGGAGGCCAGTGGTTCGTCTTTAGGGTCCACTCACTCGCTTATTGTATTTCTGACACTTTCCTCAGGTTCATGTGTCTAGGAGGTTTCTGTGTCCCCTAGATATTCACCCTTCCCAGCTTCCAAGGTCCGCCACAACAACCAGTGTCTTAGGTATCCCCTCGTTCATGTTTCTCCTTCCTCACTTCCTCAACATCTGCCTCACCTCTCTTATTATCCTTATCTTTTGCTTCCAGCTTCAAGCCATTCCTAGGTTCATGTGACCAGATGTCCATCTATGTTTCCTAATATATTCTACCTTCCCGCTTCCACAAGGTCAGCTTCAACAACCAGTATGCACACGCAAACACGTTCGCTCACAAATTCATGCCATAAACACACACATATACACACATGGAAGAAATCACATACAAACATACGTGTTCACATCCTCTTAAGCACAGATTCACTCACGCTCACGGTTGCTGAAATTAAACAAGCAATGTAAGGGAAATGAGAAAATTTCTTGAATATATATAACAATATCTTGAATAAATAGGATGGAGAATGACGGCTTGCACTATTTTAAGGACATCCATTGAGTAAAAAAATGTAGATGAATGGTTCTGAGAACCGACAAGTTGATAAATTAGACAGATGTGCAACTCTTGGGTATCTTTAAAGAGGAAACGTTTCTCCACACAGTGGCTTCATGGACTGAACTTATATGCTCAGAACTACTAAATGTCTCAAATGATGTAGTTGAAGTTTTAGCAGTAAAAATCGATAATTAAAACCTGGTCATCGTAGTTGTATACAAGCCTCCGGATGCAACGTCCCATCAATTCCAGGAACAGCTTCTGAAAATTGACCAATGTCTGGAAAACCTTCCAGCTCCTGCCCCCAACATCTTGCTCCTGGGGGACTTCAACCTAAGGCACCTAAAATGGAGGAATATTGCAAATAATGTGGTAGCAGAGATAACACCAGGAGGCAGCTCAGATGAAAACTCGCACACACACGAGCTTTTAAATCTCTGCAAGAAATTCACCTTAAACCAGCAAATAATAGAACCTACAAGATTGGAAAATACGCTGGACCTCATCTTCACTAACAATGATGATCTGATACGAAATGTCATCATATCAAAAACGATATACTCAGATCACAACATAATAGAGGTCCAGACATGTATGGGGAGAGCCCCAGATCGACCAAATGTGATCAGTCGCGATGGAGCCTTCACCAAATTCAACTTCAATAACAAAAACATAAGGTGGGACCAAGTAAACCAAGTCCTAAATGATATAAACTGGGAAGAGAGCCTAAGCATCACGGATCCTAACCTATGTCTAGAACAAATTAACTCTGTGGCACTTAAGGTTTGCTCAAGGCAAATTCCCTTAAAGAAAAGAAGAAGATGTAAACTAGAAAGAGAGAGGCACTCCCTATACAGGCGAAGGCAAAGAATAACAGAGCGGCTACAAGAGGCCAATATATCTCTAATACGTAGGGAGGCACTGGTCAGAGAAATAACAAACATCGAATTAAAACTAAAGGAATCTTACAGGAATCAAGAAACGCAGGAAGAACTAAAAGCCATAAATGAAATTGAAAGAAACCCAAAGTATTTCTTTTCTTATGCCAAATCAAAGTCGAGAACAACATCCAGTATTATGCGCCTACTAAAACGAGATGGGTCTTACACAGATGACAGCAAGGAAATGAGTGAGTTACTAAAGTCCCAGTATTACTCAGTTTTTAGTGAGCCGCTAACCAGTCTAAAAGTTGAAGACCTAAATGAATTTTTTATAAGAGTGCCACAGAACCTGGTAGACGCAAGCCTATCTGACATTACCCTGACGCCACATGACTTTGAAAAGGCGATAAATGACATGCCCATGCACTCGGCCCCAGGCCCTGACTCATGGAACTCAGTGTTCATCAAGAACTGCAAGAAGCCCCTATCACGTGCTTTTAACATCCTATGGAGAGGGAGCATGGACACTGGGGTCGTCCCGCAGACACTAAAAACAACAGACATAGCCCCACTCCACAAAGGCGGCAGTAAAGCAATAGCAAAGAACTACAGACCAATAACGCTAACGTCCCATATCATAAAAATCTTTGAAAGGGTTCTAAGAAGCAAGATCGCCACTCATCTAGACAACCATCAATTACACAACCCAGGGCAGCATGGGTTTAGAGCAGGTCGCTCCTGTCTGTCCCAACTACTGGACCAATACGACAAGGTCCTGGATGCTCTAGAAGACAAACAGAATGCAGATATTATATACACAGACTTTGCAAAAGCCTTTGATAAGTGTGACAATGGTGTGATAGCACACAAAATGCGTGATAAAGGAATAACATGAAAAGTTGGTAGATGGATCTATAATTTCCTAACAAATAGAACACAAAGAGTAGTAGTCAACAGAGTAAAGTCTGAGGCGGCTACGGTGAAAAGCTCTGTTCCACAAGGCACAGTACTGGCTCCCATCCTGTTCCTCATCCTCATATCGGACATGGACAGGGATATCAGCCACAGTGCCGTGTCTTCCTTTACAGATGACACCCGAATCTGTATGACAGTGTCCACCATTGAAGACACTGAAAGACTCCAAGCAGACATGAACCAAATCTTTAAATGGGTTGCAGAAAACAATATGAAGTTCAATGATGAGAAGTTTCAATTACTCCGATATGGAAAATGTGAGAAATTAAAATCTCATCGGAGTATAAAACAAATTCCAACCACACAATAGAGCGAAAAACTAACGTCAAAGACCTGGGAGTGATCATGACAGAGGATCTCACCTTCAAGGACCATTACACTGTAGCAATCGCATCTGCCATAAAAATGACAGGATGGATAATGAGAACCTTCAAAATCAGGGATGCCAAGCCTATGTTGACACTTTTCATGTCGCTTGTTCTATCAAGGCTAGAATATTGCTGCACACTAACTAAACCTTTCAACGCAGGTGAAATTGCTGACCTAGAAAATGTACAGAGAACCTTCACGGCAAACATAACTGCAATAAATCACCTCAGTTACTGGGAACGCTTGAAGTTCCTAAACCTGTACTCCCTGGAACGCAGCGGGAGAGATACATTATTATATACACTTGGAAAATCCTAGAGGATTAGTACCAAACTTGCACACGAGAGTCACTCCCCACGAAAGCAAAATACTCGGCAGACGATGTTACATCGCCCCAATGAAAAGCAGGGTGCCACTAGCACGTTGAGAGACAACACAATAAGTGTCAGGGCCCAAGACTGTTCATCTGCCTCCCAGCATACATAAGTGGGATTACCAATAGACCCTGGCTGTCTTCAAGCAGGCACTGGACAAGCACCTAAAGTCGGTGCCTGACCAGCCAGGCTGTGGTTCGTACGTTGGACTGCGCGCGGCCAGCAGTAACAGCCTGGTTGATCAGGCTCTGATCCAACATGAGGCCTGGTCACAGACCGGGCCGCAGGGGCGTTGACCCCTGGAACTCTCTCCAGGTAAACTGATGAAGCCACTGTGGGGCGAAACGTTTCCTTATTAGAGATACCCAAGAGTTGCACATGTGTTTAATTTATTAGCATAAAAATGTGAAAATGGGATGAAAGGAAAAGTCTGAGACACTTGTGGGTAAGTCAGGAAAACAATCTCATAAATTATCTTAAGAAAGACATATTTTAGCCTAATTTAATTAATTATTAGTGCCATCAGGATGACAAACAATTCAGTATGCAGTGTAGACGCCCAGTTGTTAATTATTATTCCCAACTCAACAAATTTATTATCGTTGTTAACTAGGGAGGTGGCAACAAAAGCAGATACAGCCCTAACAGAAGACTCCTGCTTAGATCCATCAGTGTAGTATATGTAACACATAGTGTTTCTATAAGTAACGGAAATGTTATGTTGTGATATACTCTGATTTATGAATGTTTACACGTACTAGTCAGTGAGTGTTGTGTTGTATTGCACTGTAATGTATTTGTTATCTGCTCATGAGTGTGTCACCTGCTCATGAGTGTGTCACCTGCTCATGAGTGTGTCACTTGCTCATGAGTGTGTCACCTGCTCATGAGTGTGTCACTTGCTCAGAGTGTGTCACCTGCTCATGAGTGTGTCACTTGCTCAGAGTGTGTCACCTGCTCATGAGTGTGTCACCTGCTCATGAGTGTGTCACCTGCTCATGAGTGTGACACCTGCTCATGAGTGTGACACCTGCTCATGAGTGTGCTACCTCTTCAAGTGTATATTGTACTTGATAAGTCAGCATATGGTAACAGTCAGGGTATCTTTATTCGAATCGTTTCGCGTACACCCAGGCTTCTTCAGTCGAGTACTGAGAGGGCAGCTAGAGCACGTGGAGTTGAACTGCAGAGGCCTGCTATGAGGGAAAAGTTTCGGAATAAAGATACCCAACTCTGCATGTGTCTTATCAACTTATCGATATTGCATACCATTATCATATTCATATAATGTTATTCACATTTGTGGTTATTTTTTTGTTAGTCTCTCTTAGTGATGCTTATGCTCATGTCTGTTTTCCTATTATACTGGTGTTGAGCTCCAGCTGCTGGATTCAGAAAAATAACCATAAACCACTTGCTGACAATGATAACTTTTGATTCCATTGGCCTTAATCCTTCTTTTGTAATCTACATATGAGGTTATAGTCTACTACCTGCCCTCCTGTGTATGTTGTTATAGTCCACTACCTGCCCTCCTATGTATGGTGTTATAGTCCACTACCTGCCCTCCTATGTATGGTGTTATAGTCCACTACCTGCCCTCCTATGTATGGTGTTATAGTCCACTACCTGCCCTCCTATGTATGTTGTTATAGTCCACTACCTGCCCTCCTATGTATGGTGGTATAGTCCACTACCTGCCCTCCTATGTATGGTGGTATAGTCCACTACCTGTCCACCTATGTATGGTATTATAGTCCACTACCTGCCCTCCTATGTAAGGTATTATAGTCCACTACCTGTCCTCCTATGTATGGTGTTATAGTCCACTACCTCCCCTCCTATGTAGGTATTATAGTCCACTACCTGTCCTCCTATGTATGGTGTTATAGTCCACTACCTGTCCTCCTATGTATGGTATATAGACCACTACCTGCCCTCCTATGTAAGGTATTATAGTCCACTACCTGTCCTCCTATGTATGGTGTTATAGTCCACTACCTGTCCTCCTATGTATGGTATTATAGTCCACTACCTGCCCTCCTATGTAAGGTATTATAGTCCACTACCTGTCCTCCTATGTATGGTGTTATAGTCCACTACCTGCCCTCCTATGTAAGGTATTATAGTCCACTACCTGTCCTCCTATGTATGGTGTTATAGTCCACTACCTGCCCTCCTATGTAAGGTATTATAGTCCACTACCTGTCCTCCTATGTATGGTGTTATAGTCCACTACCTGCCCTCCTATGTAAGGTATTATAGTCCACTACCTGTCCTCCTATGTAAGGTATTATAGTCCACTACCTGCCCTCCTATGTAAGGTATTATAGTCCACTACCTGCCCTCCTATGTATGGTGTTATAGTCCACTACCTGCCCTCCTATGTAAGGTATTATAGTCCACTATCTGTCCTCCTATGTAAGGTATTATAGTCCACTACCTGTCCTCCTATGTAAGGTATTATAGTCAACTACCTGTCCTCCTATGTAAGGTATTATAGTCCACTACCTGTCCTCCTATGTATGGTGTTATAGTCCACTACCTGTCCTCCTATGTAATGTATTATAGTCCACTACCTGTCCTCCTATGTAAGGTATTATAGTCCACTACCTGTCCTCCTATGTATGGTGTTATAGTCCACTACCTGCCCTCCTATGTATGGTATTATAGTCCACTACCTGTCCTCCTATGTAAGGTATTATAGTCCACTACCTGTCCTCCTATGTATGGTATTATAGTCCACTACCTGTCCTTCTATGTAAGGTATTATAGTCCACTACCTGTCCTCCTATGTATGGTGTTATAGTCCACTACCTGTCCTCCTATGTATGGTGTTATAGTCCACTACCTGCCCTCCTATGTAAGGTATTATAGTCCACTACCTGCCCTCCTATGTAAGGTATTATAGTCCACTACCTGTCATCCTATGTATAATGTTATAGTCCACTACCTGCCCTCCTATGTATGGTGTTATAGTCCACTACCTGTCCTCCTATGTAAGGTATTATAGTCCACTACCTGTCCTCCTATGTAAGGTATTATAGTCCACTACCTGCCCTCCTATGTATAGTGGTATAGTCCACTACCTGCCCTCCTATGTATGGTGGTATAGACCACTACCTGCATTCCTATGTATGGTGTTATAGGTCACTACCTGCATTCCTATGTATGGTATTATAGTCCACTACCTGCATTCCTATGTATGGTGTTATAGTCCCCTACCTGCCCTCCTATGTAAGGTATTATAGTCCACTACCTGCCCTCCTATGCATGGTTTTATAGTCCACTACCTGCATTCCTATGTATGGTGTTATAGTCCACTACCTGCATTCCTATGTATGGTGTTATAGGTCACTACCTGCATTCCTATGTATGGTGTTATAGGTCACTACCTGCATTCCTATGTATGGTGTTATAGGTCACTACCTGCATTCCTATGTATGGTGTTATAGGTCACTACCTGCATTCCTATGTATGGTGTTATAGTCGAGGTTTACGAGGTTTCTGATCAGAGCTTTGGTAAGATGGGTAAGGCAGAAAGCTGGGTAAGGAAGAAGGATGTTTAAGGATAGAAACATGGGAAATGGTTGGGAGGGGAGGGAGGTGGGGTTGTAAAGGTAAGTGGCCTAACCCCTTTGGCGTAATTTAATAAGTGTGTGTGTATGTAGAGTTATTCGTGAGTTAATTTCATGAGGTAGGTATGCCTCCTGTATAGTCCACTAGCTGCCCTTCTATGTATGGGGTTATAGTCCTCTACCTACAATAGAGCGAAACAGAAATGTGAAGGGCTTGGGAGTGATAATGTCAGAGGATCTCGCCTCTAAAGACCACACCAATGTATCTACCTCATCGGGTAGGAAAATGATAGGATGGATAATGAGAACCTTCAAAACTATGGACGCCAAGCCCATGATGACACTCTTCAAATCACTTGTTCTCTCTTGGCTGGAATACTGCTGTACACCACTAACGGTCCCCTTCAAGGCTGGCGGCATTGCAGACCTAGGGAGTGTACAAAGAACTTTCACAGCACACATTAGTACGATACAGCATCTAAATTACTGGGAACGGTTGAAGGTCCTTGATCTGTATTCCCTGGAACGCAGGCGAGAGAGATACATGATAATATACACTTGGAAGGTCCTGGAGGGATTGGTACCAAACCTGCACACGAAAATCATTCCCTATAAAAGCAAAAGACTCGGCAGGAGATGCAACATTCCCCCGATGAAAAGTAGGGGCACCACGAGTACACTGAGAGACAACACCATAAGTGTTAGGGGCCCAAGACTGTTCAACTGCCTCCCAGCATACATTAGGGGGATTTCCAATAGACTCCTGGCTGTCTTCAAGAAGGCACTGGACAGGCAACTAAAGTCAGTATCTGACCAACCGGGCTGTTGGTCAGGTACTGACCAACAACTACTACTACCCTACCATCACAACAACTACTACTACTACCACCAGCACAACACGTACTACTACTACTACCAGCACAACACGTACTACTACTACCACCACAACACCTATTACTACTACCACCACAACAACTATTACTACTACCACCACAACAACTACTACTACTACTACCACAACAACTACTACTACTACTACCCCACCACAACAACTACTACTACTACCACCACAACAACTACTACTACTACTACCACCACAACACGTACTACTACTACCACCACAACAACTATTACTACTACCACCACAACAACTACTACTACCACCACAAGGACTACCACTACTCCCTCGATTGATTATATTATGTTGTTGCACCTCACTCTATACATATATATACTACTATGTGTCCCTGTTTTATTTGTAATGGCTTGACAAAGCTACTCAATAACATGTCGCATTTGTTGTATTTGTGTCCTTTTACCAAACATGTTGTTTGTAATTCAACCACATTATTACCATAGTAGATATATATCTCCCTTGGGATATACAGTCACGCTGTGACTCTCGTCAGAGAGACCAGGAGATATTGACATGAAAAGAAAAATTTAAACTAAAATCTAAACGCAAATTAAGTTGTGGTAAACAAATGTCAATGAATAAACATAAGGGTGGACGAGGCGCAGGACCGCGGTCCGTAAATTGACAGTCCGACGCTCCAGACGGTAGTGTTGGACTGTCAGTTGACGGACCGTGGTTCGAGCCCTTCGTCCACCCTTCTGTTTGTTCAAAAACTCTGAAAATGAAGGTTTGTGGCCGCTGTCAACCTCGCATTTGAACTGCAGAAGGAAGCCTTCAGATGAGTGGTGAATGTTTCTCACCCAGGAATCCACCACACGTTTCCACACAACACCACCACCACGTCCTCATCCACCGTTCTTCTCTGTATTGGACTGAAGAAGCCACTGGCTGGCGTAAAGTTTCCGCAATAATGATGAATTAGACACTTGTGCAACACTTGGGTATCTTTATTTTGGAAACGTTTTGCCAACAAGTGGCTTCCTCAGTCCGCTACAGAGATGAATGGTGGAAGAAGAGAAGATATATGAGGTAATCAGTCCCTCAACCTTGAGTCGATAAGTTTAGTCCACCAAGATCGTGTCGACTCTGAGAAGAAGAGTAGAAAAAATGTAGTATAAATTCTCTGTTAGTTTAGTACTCCAGAAAGGTAAGTTGGATACTTTTAATATTTATTTCTGAAATATTCAATTAGAAAGCGGCTATGATCCCAAAATAATGACACCCCTCTTTTTAAATAAAATATAAAAACATTAAACGTTTGAAGTTTTTCTGAAGAGACATTTTTGATATATTGGATGGAAACGAATAGCTGTTTATGAATGGAAACAATTATACCCTCTTGGGCAGGGTAACGAATGATATATTAAAAAAAAAAATCTTGGAGAAACAATTGCATTAATCATTTAGCAATACTTTTTTTCAGTGGATATTTTAGTAACGTCTACCCAGTGCTTCCTTGTATTATATCCACACTGGGAGTAATCATAAGAACATAAGAAAAGAGGAACACTGCAGGAGGCTTGCCGGCCCATATCTGGCGTGTCCTTGTCAAACCAAGACCCACTAAAAAATATTCGCCCAACCCATTTTCAGTGTTACCCAATGTTAGCGAAACGTCGCCATAAGTCTCTCTTATGTACGGGTTATTTGTTGATTGTTTCAGTACACTATACTTAGTGTACACTGGAGGCTTCTGTGTGGAACCTGCTTCGTCATGGATGAGAACAAATTTGTTCGATCCTTATATGTTACCTGTGTCTCTCTCTTTACGTGACGCTACAAAGGTCTCTCTCGCTTTACGTGACGCTACAAAGGCAGCACTACAGCAGTTTTCGTAACTTTTGTAATATTAAATTCTTGCACTTCCTTAAAGTCTATAGTGACTGAAGAAAACTTAAGTTAAAGTTGTAAGCTCTGATAACACTTTCTGACGTGTGTAATGCAGTGTTGAACACGGGACACTGAATCTAGGTAAATATGTACCGTATTTCCGGGCATAAAAGGCAAGCCTTTTCTGCCACAAAAAGTCTTGGAAAAATCAACCTGTGCTTGCTCAAGGTTAGGGTCATTTGTAAGCTTTGTGTTACGCTTTAGCGTAAAATAAGAGGGTAATTAACCCTTGAATATGATTACTGATTTACCGTTGTGATACTTCTGTCGTGCCTCATATATTCCGGAAAATATGGTATTTTTGTGTTTGCTTTCTCAAGGTATATCGTTTGCTGGCCTCTCTTTCTTCTGATAACTAAAACAGTTACCGAAGAGACGTTGTAAACTTTAGTCACACTCTAGCAAATATTATGTGAGAGGACACATTTCAGTTTTAATTTTAGCAATAGCGTTTTGCTGGTTTTTTTTAATACCTCGGCTTAACCTGATTGATTGCATAACCAGGTGCTTTCTATATAGTATGTCACTGATGTCAGCTATAGTCTGTATACATTGCACATGTTCTTGTAGAAATAAAGAATATTATTATTATTATTATTATTATTATTATTATTATTATTATTATTATTATTATTATTATTTTAGTATTATTATTATTACTATTATTATTATTTATTATTATTATTATTATTATTATTATTATTATTATTATTATTATTATTATTATTATTATTATTATTATTATTATTATTATTATTATTATTATTATTATTATCAAAGGTTGTAATGCAGTTTATCTACAAGTAATAATTCACATTTCATTAAATTTTATTTCCATGAAGAATATAAATCACAATATCCTGGCTGAAACAATACACAGGTTTCTCAGGGTTATCTCTCGTAATAGAAACACCTCTAGCCGACGTTTTGGTCTACGCAGGACCATTGTAAAGTCACATGCGTCACTTGATGATGATACAAGACGAACAGAAACAATACAAATCCCTATTTGCTGGCAAACAGGTATTTTGAACAAAAAAGGCACAATACCGTGACTGGAACAATACCGTGACTGGAACAATACCGTGACTGGAACAATACACAAATACCCCGCACATAGGAGAGAGAAAAGCTCACGACGACGTTTCGGTCCGACTTGGACCATCTACCAAGTCACCGAAACGTCATCGTATGTTTTCTTTCTTCTATGTAGTGGTTATAAGTGTAAATAGGCATTTTGTTGTCGTGTTTAACTTAAATATAATTTATGGAGTAGAGTTTGTGAAGCGGTGGTTCGAGGATGACTCGAACTCACGGTCTGTGAGACACCCTGGAGTGAGCCCTGGACACGCATGTTGAGAATTATTTCTCACTTGTCAACTGTAATTAGAGGTGGCTGCACTTCATGTCACTGTAATGCTTGCAATTAAGAACGTGTATTGCTAAAATAAAAAAAATAAATAAACGCCCTTCATTAGCTGCATAATTACCGCATAAATGGGTAAAACAAATTACGTAATTTACATTTGATTTATTTAAAGTTTTCGTGCGGGGAAAAAAATTGTTTCGTTTATCCTGTAAAATAACAAGAACTATTTTTTTTCTCTTTGTTATTTTAAGTGTTTTGACTGAGCAGGATTATCAAAAAATGTGACGCAGGTAAATTTATAATGAAAGAAACTAAAAATATTTGGCAACAGTATTTGTGGTGTGCCCTTACAATGTTGAAACATACTTCTTGGACCCTCGCAATGTTGAGACATACCTTGTGGGTCATCACGATGTTGATACTAAAACTGCGTTATCACTGACACTGCTGTCTCGTTTATATCTTAGATGAATATTTTCTAGGTTTTCAGGTGTCCTTGGCACTGGTATATCTGGTCTATGAGCAACACGTCGTAGGACACTTAGACGTTTTGGATTCAAAATAACAGTGGTCACTGTGACGTTCTGGTTCCCTCTATAACACTGGAAAACAAGAACGAAATAATTTCTTGGTACATTTCATCCACTGCTTTAGTTCTCGATCGTAGCGCGATCTTTAGCACACTCAGCTCACACACAGGATCGGGGTTCGAATCTCCTCCGGTACGGCTGGAAAACATTAGAGACATGTTTCCATAAGACACCTGCTGTCCATGTTCACCCATCAGTTTAAAACGGGTACCTGGGTGTTAGTCGACTGGTGTGGGTTGCATCCTGGGACAAAATTGACCTAATTTGCCCGAAATGCTCAGCATAACAAGGGGCTTTCTATACAGTAGTATGTCATTGATGTCAGCTAAGGACTGTATACCTTGTACATGTACTTGTAGTAAATAAAGATATTATTATTATTATTATTATTATTATTATTATTATTATTATTATTATTATTATTATTATTAAACAGAACAGACTATATGTGGAGCTCAAGAGGGATTCTGGTCTCTAACTTTTATTCCTCAGTATGTGTAGTAAGCTTTTTTTTGGCAAAGTGTGCAATATTTCTGTTACTTCGTAGTGGTAAATTCACCATCATCGTTACAGGAAATACAGCTCTACTTTGAAACAAAATCAAAATACACAAAACTCCTGTACTAAACAAATCACCAGTACAATAGACGTCCGTAAAGCGCGGAGACATGACGTCAAATGTCAGCTTTTAGCTTCCTCCATTGCCCTGGAACACGCACCTTCCTCTCTCCCTCTCCCTCGCAGCCTTTTTCTCTCCCCCTTCCCACATTCATGTTAAGCCCTGGTATATAACCAGAGGTAGTGACAATATTATTTGATGACGATTGGACAAAAAGCTGAACGTGATACATAAATCTGAACGTCATTTATGTAATCAGATAATCGAAACTGATAAGAAACAGACAAGAAATATTAAGCAAAGAAATTGAAGTAACTGGTAACTATCAGTAGAACTAACTGGTAACAAATAGTAGTACTAACTGGGAACAGTCACTAACACTAACTGTAAACAATCGCTGGTGTTAACTTTAGCAACCATTAACTCTAACTGGGAACATTCCGAAACACTAAGACCAATCACAAACATTAACTGTGAAGCATCACTGGTGAGAAGCATCACTGGTGAGAAGCATCACTGGTGAGAAGCATCACTGGTGAGAAGCATCACTGGTGAGAAGCATCACTGGTGAGAAGCATCACCAGTACTAACTAGGACGCTGATGGTAATCATGTTAGCTGCCAACTCAATAAACGTTAACATAAAAAAAGTAAACAATAATGATGAAGTATTTGTTGAAGTAGAGAATGATGGCAATTATTGTCAAAAACAGTAGATATATTCAGTGTTATTATATGTTTCTCTGTGTTGAGCTATTGTTTGATTCGCATTATTGACAAAAGAAAAATTCGGTCATTAGGAGAGATATCCTGCAGGACTCAGATAAGGCTTTTGTTTTCCAGTTGTTTGATTAACAATGGTGTCTGAATGCGTTCCAGTGGCAGGTAAATGAGAGGCTCGTGTGTGAGAAGGGTCACAGTGATTCCTTCTCCTGGAAGAAACATTGGCGTCTGTTGTCGTCAAGACGGGGAAGCAAGAATAAAGCGAAGTCGACTTTTGTTACACATCTCGAAGACATCCAAGGTGAGGTCACAGCAATTTTACAACTGGAAGCGTAGAAAAAAAAATCAGAAACAAAAGCAGTTTCCAGATGCACTAGAAGTTAATGAGTAGCCAGGTAATAAGAGTAATATGAAATAAAATCCACTTTGGTGTAGGTTTAATGAAAATGTACAACCCACACTTGACGACGTTTCGGTTCATTAACTAGTTAAAGGTCCAAGTCGGACCGAAACAACATATATTTCTTTCCTCTGTGTGCGGGTTATTTATGCATTGTTCCAGCCACGGTATTGTGTATTTTTATTCTTTAGAATAAACTTCTCTTTGGGTTATTGAGGATATTATTAACTTACGTCAGAGCAAAATGATATTTCGCCGCTGTAATCACTTTATTGACATCGTTTCTTTCATCAAGTGCAAAACAACAACATTCCAGCCAGAGGCTCAGTATTATCTAAAAATACGTAAGGCAGTTACTTTATGAATCGTATTTAGTCATAACTGCCTTTATAATTTCCATGGTACTGGTTATTGGTAATGGCCCTGGTAATGACCAGCAATTATTTTTACTTTAATGGTGATGGTACTGGCCATGGTTCAAGTCAGGGTACTAGTTATGTTTCTGCTCATGGTAATGGTCACAATAATGACACTTTCACCATCATTCACAAATAATGACAGACTTTGAAGAGGCACCCATATATGGCAGTAATAGTCATGTTTTTGGTAATGGTACTAGTAATGTTTCTGGTCATGATACTAGTTATGTTTCTGGTCATTGCACCACTCATGTTTCTGGTAATGGTACTAGTCAGATGTCTGGTCATGGTACTAGTCATGATACTAGTCAGGTTTCTGGTCATGGTACTAGTCATGTTTCTGTTCATAGTACTAGTCATGATACTAGTCATGTTTCTGTTCTAGGTAATGGTCACAATAATGACCCTTTCAGGGTCCAAGGCCATTTTTGGAAGGGGTGCGCCAGTGTGCAAGAATAAAAAAAAAAAAAAAATCTTAGTTTTTCTTACGAAATGGTAGAGAATCTTTTCCCGAAGGTAATAAAACAAAAATACGAAATTTGATTGAAAATTGACGAAATTATTTTCTCGCTAATTTTGATTTGTCAGCGATATTTACGCATCGGCGATTTTGCCGACTTTGACTCCCATTTTAGGCCAATTACATTATTCCAGTCGACCAAAGTCTTAGCTATTTCACTAGTATTTCTTCTATTCTATCGATTGAGTACAAGAAATTGCCCAGTCAACTGTTTCAACTACAAAATAAAATGATTGGAAATTGGTAATTTAGCCAATTTAACTCAAATTTCAAAATATTCCAATTTCAAAATAGGGTGCATAATAAACAATGCAGGCATTCCTGGCACTAAACTAACATTTCCTCTGTTCATTAGTTACGTTTTCAGTCTTTACAAATGAATTCCATTTTGAATTTTTATTCACATAATGAATTTTTATTCAAACCAAAAAATGGAAGATTTACTGTTATGCAATATTGTAATAATTGTACAAATAATATCACCACATTTGTGAACGTATATTAGACCCACTAGCTGACGCGTATTAGATGTGTGAGGTCATTTGTTTACTCTTGAACATAGGACAAAATTTAACATTTCCTCTATTTTGAGCTCAGTTTCAAGCCATTTCCATACTAAAACCAATCACAATCATCTCTATATCTGTAATGTATCTTCCATTCTATCAAATGAGACCAAGAAATCGCAAATACAACTATACAAAGTATAGTAAAAACACTGCAAAATCGCTGTTTTAATCGAAAATTGCCGGTTTCAGTTTGTTTTTATCTCATTATGCACTGTGTGCTGCAGGATTTGTTTTATGTGGTGCACACTTACCACATAGACGTATTCTCTCATATCTAGACCCAAATTTGCCGCTCAAAGCTTATCTGAGTGAGCTGAGCTCATGACGTAGAACTACGGTTTGGACCCTGAACTCAAAGCCGTAGAACTACGGCACGGACCCTAAAAGGGTTAATGGCACTGATATTTATGATACTGATCCAGGTGCTGGTCTCAGTAATGATCAACACTACCTAGTCACTAGGGTGGAATCATTATTAAATAGCAACTAGGACGAAACCATCACAAACTAATCACAAGGACAATAAGACGACTATCTAGTATCAACGGTGGAATCATCATTAACTAGTCACTAGGATGGGACCATCACGGACTAGTCACTATTTTGGGACCATCACTAACTAGTCCCTATGGTGGGACCATCACTAACTAGTCACTATGGTGGGACCATCACCAACTAGGAGTAACTAGGGCGGGACCATTCGGAGGCTTAGTGAAAAAAATCATGCACTTTGTGAAACAAGTAAAAAATCCTGCATACAGCCTTAGCCCCAAAGACTCAATAGTAAACTGTTTACAAATGGATTCCACACAAATTTTTAGTTCCTTTTATCTTGGTTTCGAGTAATCATATGCTCTTCAGTTTTACATAATTACCTATGTTTTACATCTATGCCTATTTACGTTTGGTATTTCTTTTTGTCTTATAAGTGTCAATTCATTTGTTTTTATGCCAAAAGATTGATTTATTCATGATAACTTGGTCAAACAATTGTTCTCATATCTTTGATCCATCACTACTTCGGAAACCGTTGAAAGAAATCAATCTTTACAGTATAGTAAGTTGCAACATGATTTTACATTAGGGTATCACCTAGCTTTATCACTGGTATGGTCAGTTTGTCAAACTGTTGCAAAATCTGTGATAGTATGTGGAACACTAGTAGCATCATCGAAGACATTCCATACAGTCCAAGCTGTTCCTTTTTCTTTTCAATTGAAAAAGGGTATCACATCACCCAGTCAAGGCATGGAGTACTGGAAGTGCTATTGATGTACATTTTACGAGAACGTGAGCCATAAAAACATCTAAATATCGAAAATGGTTAGATATACCAAAAACAAACCAAAGAGACTCACACTCAAGCTTTTCCACGAGATTCATACTCGAGATAACAATATCTGGATCCACAGTTTTGATGAGAATTTTCTTCGTTCCATGCTGAACCCATAAATGGCATGGATAAACATCGTTATTTGAGCCTCCTCATGTAGACAACCCATCAGACTTGTTAGATCAGTAAGGGCTGAAGCCAGAACACTCGCCTCGGGTAATGATAACCACACCTGGGAATACTTCCCTCACATCGCGGTCACTAACTAGATGCAAAACCCTGGTATTACTTTCATTCTCATGCAAGAACTCATGACAGTAACTTGGTATTTTGCTGTTCTCTTTAACATGTATTTCGGAACCCTTCTTTCTTTCATCGCTTGTATCATCTTTCAGACTGTCCTTCTGATAATGTATTCCATGACTTTCATGAATTAATCACCAAAGGTATCAAGTTCCTGGCTTAATCATGGTGGTAATTACGGCGCCATCAAGAATGATCATCTGAGCCTCATGATACTTCACCGTGTCATGTGATAATAAATCTTCAACACGTGGTAAAAGATCTACGCAGCTTTGTACCATGATGGATATGATTGGTTCCTGTATGAAAAAAAGTCTTCTATAATGGTTTGTCTTTCTCGACATGTCATAAAAAAAAGATGGAAGTTTTGCCTTTGTGATGACTATCATGTGATGACTATCATGTGATGACTATCATGTGATGACTATCATGCACTGGGGTTAAACATTCAATGAGTCGCTGTTGGTCGTACGTATTCCTATCCCAACTCCTTTTAAGCCTCTGAATTAATTGCGCTATTGCATGATCAGCAACCACTCCAGTGTAGATAAATGTTCATAAAACCGACAAGTTGTTAAATTAGACACATATGCAACACTTGGGTATCTTTATAGAGGAAACGTTTCGCCACACAGTGACTTCATCAGTCCAATACAAAAAAGAATGGTGGAGATCAGGAGGAATTTGAGGTAATCACTTCCTCAGCCTGGAGTCGATGTAATAATTACATCAAACTTGAAAAGAACACAGCATATACGCGAAGAAGTGACTTATATACTGTAGACAGGTGAGGTGAAGCAGTCGTAGGCGATATCACAGTAAACAAATCCAAAAGTGGAAGTAGGTCGTGCCTCAGGAAGAAACTGTGTGACGAAAAGTTTCCTCAATAAAGATACCCAAGTGTTGCACATGTGTCTAATTTATCAACCAGTCTAGCGTCAAGAAGAACAAGCCGAACTCTCTAATGCAGTAGTTGTATTTCACTGAATAATGCAGTTGCTGTATTACCATAAATAATGCAGTGGTTTTATTACCATGAAATGCAGTGGCTGCATTACCATGAATAATGCAGTAGCTGTATTACCATGAATAATGCAGTTTTTATTACCATGGATAATGAAGTGGTTTTATTACCACGAATAATTCAGTGGTTATGTTATCATGAATAATGCAGTGGTTATGTTAGCATGAATAATTCAGTGGTTATGTTAGCATGAATAAGGCAGTGGTTATGCTAGCATGAATAATGCAGTGGTTATGATAGCATGAATAATGCAGTGGTTATGATAGCATGAATAATGCAGTGGTTGGGTTTAGCATGAGCAATGCAGTGGTTGTATTTAGCATGAATAATATAGTGGTTGTGATAGCATGAATAATGCAGTGGTTGTATTTAGCATGAATAATGCAGTGGTTGTGTTAGCATGAATAATATAGTGGTTGTGATAGCATGAATAATGCAGTGGTTGTGTTAGCATGAATAATTCAGTGGTTATGTTAGCATGAATAATGCAGTGGTTATGTTAGCATGAATACTATAGTGGTTGTGATAGCATGAATAATGCAGTGGTTGTGTTAGCATGAATAATGCAGTGGTTATGATAGCATGAATAATGCAGTGGTTGTGTTAGCATGAATAATTCAGTGGTTATGTTAGCATGAATAATGTAGTGATTGTGTTTAGCATGAATAATGCAGTGGTTATGTTAGCATGAATAATGCAGTGGTTATGTTAGCATTAATAATGTAGTGGTTGTGTTAAGCATGAATAATGCAGTGGTTGTGTTAGCATGAATAATGCAGTGGTTATGTTAGACATGAATAATGCAGTGGTTGTGTTAGCATGAATAATGCAGTGGTTATGTTAGCATGAATAATGCAGTGGTTGTGTTAGCATGAATAATGCAGTGGTTATGTTAGCATGAATAATGCAGTGGTTATGTTAGCATGAATAATGCAGTGGTTATGTTAGCATGAATAATGCAGTGGTTATGTTAGCATGAATAATGCAGTGGTTATGTTAGCATGAATAATGCAGTGGTTTTGTTAGCATGAATAATGCAGTGGTTATGTTAGCATGAATAATGCAGTGGTTGTGTTAGCATAAATAATGCAGTGGTTGTGTTAGCATGAATAATGCAGTGGTTATGTTAGCATGAATAATGCAGTGGTTGTGTTAGCATGAATAATGTAGTGGTTGTGTTAAGCATGAATAATGCAGTGATTATGTTAGCATGAATAATGCAGTGGTTGTGTTAGCATGAATAATGTAGTGGTTATGTTAAGCATGAATAATGCAGTGGTTATGATAGCATGAATAATGCAGTGGTTTGTTAGCATGAATAATGCAGTGGTTATGTTAGCATGAATAATGCAGTGGTTATGTTAGCATGAATAATGCAGTGTTATGTTAGCATGAATAATGCAGTGGTTATGTTAGCATGAATAATGCAGTGGTTATGTAGCATGAATAATGCAGTGGTTTGTTAGCATGAATAATGCAGTGTTATGTTAGCATGAATAATGCAGTGGTTGTGTTAGCATGAATAATGCAGTGGTTATGTTAGCATGAATAATGCAGTGGTTATGTTAGCATGAATAATGCAGTGGTTATGTTAGCATGAATAATGCAGTGGTTATGTTAGCATGAATAATGCAGTGGTTATGTTAGCATGAATAATGCAGTGTTATGTTAGCATGAATAATCAGTGTTATGTTAGCATGAATAATGAGTGTTGTGTTGCATAATAATGCAGTGGTTATGTTAGCATGAATAATGCAGTGGTTATGTTAGCATGAATAATGCAGTGGTTATGTTAGCATGAATAATGCAGTAGTTGTGTTAGCATGAATAATGTAGTGTTTGTGTTAAGCATTAATAATGCAGTGGTTATGATAGCATGAATAATGCAGTGGTTGTGTTAGCATGAATAATGTAGTGGTTGTGTTAAGCATGAATAATGCAGTGGTTATGTTAGCATGAATAATGCAGTGGTTGTGTTAGCATGAATAATGCAGTGGTTATGATAGCATGAATAATGCAGTGGTTATGTTAGCATGAATAATGCAGTGGTTATGTTAGCATGAATAATGCAGTGGTTATGATAGCATGAATAATGCAGTGGTTATGTTAGCATGAATAATGCAGTGGTTGTGTTAGCATGAATAATGCAGTGGTTATGATAGCATGAATAATGTAGTGGTTATGTTAGCATGAATAATGCAGTGGTTATGTTAGCATGAATAATGCAGTGGTTATGATAGCATGAATAATGCAGTGGTTATGTTAGCATGAATAATGCAGTGGTTGTGTTAGCATGAATAATGTAGTGATTATGTTAGCATGAATAATGCAGTGGTTATGTTAGCATGAATAATGCAGTGGTTATGTTAGCATGAATAATGCAGTGGTTATTATAGCTTGAATAATGCAGTGGTTATGTTAGCATGAATAATGCAGTGGTTATGTTAGCATGAATAATGTAGTGGTTGTGTTAGCATGAATAATGCAGTGGTTGTGTTAGCATGAATAATGTAGTGGTTGTGTTAAGCATGAATAATGCAGTGGTTATGATAGCATGAATAATGCAGTGGTTGTGTTAGCATGAATAATGTAGTGGTTGTGTTAAGCATGAATAATGCAGTGATTATGTTAGCATGAATAATGCAGTGGTTGTGTTAGCATGAATAATGTAGTGGTTATGTTAGCATGAATAATGTAGTGGTTATGTTAGCATGAATAATGCAGTGGTTATGTTAGCATGAATAATGCAGTGGTTATGTTAGCATGAATAATGCAGTGGTTATGATAGCATGAATAATGCAGTGGTTATGTTAGCATGAATAATGCAGTGGTTATGTTAGCACGAATAATGCAGTGGTTGTGTTAGCATGAATAATGCAGTGGTTATGTTAGCATGAATAATGCACTGGTTATGTTAGCATGAATAATGCAGTGGTTATGTTAGCATGAATAATTAAGTGGTTATGTTAGCATGAATACTGCAGTGGTTATGTTAGCATGAATAATGCAGTGGTTATGTTAGCATGAATAATTCAGTGGTTATGTTAGCATGAATAATGTAGTGATTGTGTTTAGCATGAATAATGCAGTGGTTATTTTAGCATGAATAATGCAATGGTTATGTTAGCATGAATAATGCAGTGGTTGTGTTAGCATGAATAATGCAGTGGTTGTGTTAGCATGAATAATGCAGTGGTTATGTTAGCATGAATAATGCAGTGGTTATGTTAGCATGAATAATGCAGTGGTTGTGTTAGCATGAATAATGCAGTGGTTGTGTTAGCATGAATAATGTAGTGGTTGTGTTAGCATGAATAATGCAGTGGTTATGATAGCATGAATAATGCAGTGGTTGTGTTAGCATGAATAATGTAGTGGTTGTGTTAAGCATGAATAATGCAGTGGTTATGTTAGCATGAATAATGCAGTGGTTGTGTTAGCATGAATAATGCAGTGGTTATGATAGCATGAATAATGCAGTGGTTATGTTAGCATGAATAATGCAGTGGTTATGATAGCATGAATAATGTAGTGATTATGTTAGCATGAATAATGCAGTGGTTATGTTAGCATGAATAATGCAGTGGTTATGTTAGCATGAATAATGCAGTGGTTATGATAGCATGAATAATGCAGTGGTTATGTTAGCATGAATAATGCAGTGGTTATGTTAGCATGAATAATGCAGTGGTATGTTGCATTAAGCTTAAGAATAATGCAGTGGTTATGTTAGCATGAATAATGCAGTGGTTATGTTAGCATGAATAATGCAGTGGTTATGTTAGCATGAATAATTAAGTGGTTATGTTAGCATGAATAATGCAGTGGTTATGTTAGCATGAATAATGCAGTGGTTATGTTAGCATGAATAATTCAGTGGTTATGTTAGCATGAATAATGTAGTGATTGTTTTTAGCATGAATAATGCAGTGGTTATGTTAGCATGAATAATGCAGTGGTTGTGTTAGCATAAATAATGCAGTGGTTGTGTTACCATGAATAATGCAGTGGTTATGTTAGCATGAATAATGCAGTGGTTATGTTAGCATGAATAATGCAGTGGTTGTGTTAGCATGAATATTGCAGTGGTTGTGTTAGCATGAATAATGTAGTGGTTGTGTTAGCATGAATAATGCAGTGGTTATGTTAGCATGAATAATGCAGTGGTTATGTTAGCATGAATAATGCAGTGGTTATGTAGCATAGAATAATGCCGTGGTTATGTTAGCATGAATAATGCAGTGGTTGTGTTAGCATGAATAATGCAGTGGTTATGATAGCATGAATAATGCAGTGGTTATGTTAGCATGAATAATGCAGTGGTTATGTTAGCATGAATAATGCAGTGGTTATGTTAGCATGAATAATGCAGTGGTTATGTTAGCATGAATAATGCAGTGGTTGTAGCATAATAATGCAGTGGTTTGTAGTGAATAATGCAGTGGTTGTGTTAGCATGAATAATGCAGTGGTTTGTATAGCATGAATAATGCAGTGGTTGTGTTAGCATGAATAATGAGTGGTTGTTTAGCATGAATAATGCAGTGGTTATGTTAGCATGAATAATGCAGTGTTGTGTTAGCATGAATAATGAGTGGTTTGTTAGCATAATAATGCAGTGGTTATGTTAGCATGAATAATGCAGTGGTTGGTTAGCATGAATAATGCAGTGGTTATGTTAGCATGAATAATGCAGTGTGTAGTTAGCATGAATAATGCAGTGGGTTTAGCATGAATAATGCGGTTATGTTAGCATGAATAATGCAGTGGTTATGTTAGCATGAATAATGCAGTGGTTATGTTAGCATGAATAATGCGTAGTTAGTTGCATAATAATGCAGTGGTTATGTTAGCATGAATAATGCAGTGTTATGTTACATGAATAATGCAGTGGTTATGTTAGCATGAATAATGCAGTGGTTATGTTAGCATGAATAATGCAGTGGTTATGTTAGCATGAATAATGCAGTGGTTGTAGCTGAATAATAGATAATGCAGTGGTTGTGTTAGCATGAATAATGCAGTGGTTATGTTAGCATGAATAATGCAGTGGTTATGTTAGCATGAATAATGCAGTGGTTGTGTTAGCATGAATAATGCAGTGGTTGTGTTAGCATGAATAATGTAGTGGTTGTGTTAGCATGAATAATGCAGTGGTTATGTAGCATGAATAATGCAGTGGTTGTGTTAGCATGAATAATGAGTGGTTGTGTTAGCATAATAATGCGTGGTTATGTTAGCATGAATAATGCAGTGGTTGTGTTAGCAGGAATAATGCAGTGGTTATGATAGCATGAATAATGCAGTGGTTATGTTAGCATGAATAATGCAGTGGTTATGATAGCATGAATAATGCAGTGGTTATGTTAGCATGAATAATGCAGTGGTTATGTTAGCATGAATAATGCAGTGGTTATGTTAGCATGAATAATGCAGTGGTTATGTTAGCATGAATAATGCAGTGGTTATGTTAGCATGAATAATGCAGTGGTTATGTTAGCATGAATAATTAAGTGGTTATGTTAGCATGAATACTGCAGTGGTTATGTTAGCATGAATAATGCAGTTGTTATGTTAGCATGAATAATGCAGTGGTTATAATAGCATGAATAATGCAGTGGTTATGTTAGAATGAATAATGCAGTGGTTATGATAGCATGAATAATGCAGTGGTTGTGTTAGCATGAATAATGCAGTGGTTGTGTTAGCATGAATAATGCAGTGGTTATGATAGCATGAATAATGCAGTGGTTATAATAGCATGAATAATGCAGTGGTTATGTTAGAATGAATAATGCAGTGGTTATGATAGCATGAATAATGCAGTGGTTGTGTTAGCATGAATAATGCAGTGGTTGTGTTAGCATGAATAATGCAGTGGTTATGATAGCATGAATAATGCAGTGGTTATGTTAGCATGAATAATGCAGTGGTTGTGTTAGCATGAATAATGCAGTGGTTATGATAGCATGAATAATGCAGTGGTTGTGTTTAGCTTGAATAATGCAGTGGTTATGTTAGCATGAATAATGCAGTGGTTATGATAGCATGAATAATGCAGTGGTTGTGTTAGCATGAATAATGCAGTGGTTGTGTTAGCATGAATAATGCAGTGGTTATGATAGCATGAATAATGCAGTGGTTATGTTAGCATGAATAATGCAGTGGTTATGTTAGCATGAATAATGCAGTGGTTATGATAGCATGAATAATGCAGTGGTTGTGTTTAGCATGAATAATGCAGTAGTTATGTTAGCATGAATAATGCAGTGGTTATGTTAGCATAAATAATGTAGTGGTTATGATAGCATAGATTATGAAGATTTAGACACATGTGCAACATCTGGGTAACGTTACTGTAGACGTTTCGTCATCCAGTGGCTTTATCAATACAGATTCTAGGACATAATTTGAAGACAGCAGAACTATATACAAAAGATAAGGTAATGAGTCTCTCAACCTTGGAGTTGGCGTGTTCATCACCGAAGTCGTGGAGGTTCTGGAGCAGAGGCAAAAAGGCTGGCGCTTATATACTAATCGTCAGGTGGAAAGGGGACGGGTAGCAGACGAGGGCATAGTCACTGGTAGGCGGGATTTCCCAGTGGAAGTAGGTCATACAAAAGGGATGGGTTAGTTGTAGTAGTAGTTGTAGTAGCCTTGAAGAAAGTCATGTAGATGTCCTCTGAACCAAGATTCCATGATGTTGCAGTGTCTGACAAGTTCTACAAGAATGGTATACAATACCATCTTGTCGGTACTGTATACAATTTTTGTACAGCACGAATTGTCTATCGACTGCTTGAAAATTAATATCAACATTATTTTAATGCCTGAAGCAGTTAAAAAGAAACATTTACAGTGTATGTACAGTGTACATTGTACACTGAGATTTATTTCTTGGTGAATATACACTGGTCGATATCAGCCTCTCGATGATATGAATGTTATTCTGATGTGATTGTCAGTTGTATGACTCAGTAACTAAATACCGATGGAGATAAATGTGTTGCAACAATCTTCATGCATAGGTCATTCATGCAGAAATAATACGATCTGTCCTTCCTTCAAGAAAGGTTCCTAGACGCAGGAGAGAGGCCCTTGATCCAAGGAACTGGACATGACCTTCCATTCTTTGCATTCACCCTGGCAGCCTTCCATACTCACAGGCGTTGCATGACCCGTATGGTATTAGCGCTCCTCAAAGAAAGTAATAGCAATAATACTGACAGTGGAAAATAGTTAGGGCTTGAATGCTATGGAAATTTAGAGGTATTGTGGGCCTTTTTCTTTCTTGCTATAAACAATGACTTTTGTATTAAGTCGTGTGCAGACGTTCATACAAACTTTTAGAAGGAAAAGAGCATGAAGGCATTCTTTTTATCATTTTTTTTTAGTTATTTTATTTAGTTTATCGTTATGTGTTCATGTTAACCTTTTGTTAATAAATTGAGGCAGGACAAGGCACATTATTATGTGGAATTCTACTGTCAATATTAGTTCTACTTATAATAATAATAATAATAATAATAATAATAATAATAATAATAATAATAATAATAATAATAATAATAATAATAATAATAATAATAATAATAATAATAATTTCTTAATTTCAACAAGTACATGTACAAGTATACAGTCCTAGCTGACATCTTTGACATACTACTATACAGAAAGCCGCTTGTTATGCAGAGCATTTCGGGCAAATTAGGTTAGTTTTGTCCCAGGATGCGACCCACACCAGTCAACTAACACCCATTTACCCATTTTATACTGATGGGTGAACATAGACAACCGGTGTAAGAAAACACGTCCGATGTTTCTACCTTCGCTGGGAATCGAACCCGGACATTCTCCGTGTGAAGCGAGAACTTTAGCCACCATGCCATTCAGATGAAAGGAAAGGTAGGAAAGATAATTTTCCATGCTGGGTAGACATTATTAACAAAGAAATGGATATCTTATAGTTAAATTAATTAAATTTCTTATTTGAGTCATGTCTTGTCTTTAGTTTTTTGGGTCCACTAAGAACAAGGACAATTTTGCGCAGCATAATGATATACGAAATCTTCTATGAAGAGCGGTTACATTTTACCTGAACATGGCCAGGGTTGAGCAGGTGTACCACTCTGACAAGTAACTCGTCAGTGACATGACTAACATGGCCAGGGTTGACTAGATATATCACACTGACAAGTAACTCATCAGTGAGAGGACTAATATGGCCAGGGTTGATCAGGTGCACCACTCTGACAAGTACCTCATCAGTGAGATGACTAATATGGCCAGGGTTGATCAAGTGTACCATTCTGATAAGTAACTCATCAGTGAGATGACTAACATGGCCAGGGTTGATCAAGTGTACCATTCTGATAAGTAACTCATCAGTGAGATGACTAACATGGCCAGGGTTGATCAGGGGCACCACTCTGACAAGTAATTCATCAGTGAGATGACTAACATGACCAGGATTTACCAGGTGTACCACCCTGACAAGTAATTCATCAGTGAGATGACTAACATGGCCCCAGGATTGACCAGGTTTACCAGTCTGACAAGTAATTCATCAGTGAGATAACTGACACCCGTATAGGGGCTTTAACTTGTTTTATTTTCATTGTCCTCCTTGTAACTCTGACATTAAGACTTTCCCTCATTCATTTTATTTTCCTAATAATTAACTAATCGACAGTAACTGATGGTAAAATTGGACGTGAATAGCGATAAAACTCGATGAACATTCTATATGGAACAACATGTTTAGTTAGACAAATAACCCGCACATAGGAAAGAGGAGCTTACGACGACGTTTCGGTCCGACTAGCACCTTTTACAAAAGTCACACTGACCATTTACAAAGTGTGACTTTGTAAATGGTTCAAGTCGGACCGAAACGTCGTGGTAAGCTCCTCTCTCTCCTATGTGTGGGTTATTT
This sequence comes from Cherax destructor, assembly GCA_009830355.1. Classification (NCBI taxonomy): domain Eukaryota; kingdom Metazoa; phylum Arthropoda; class Malacostraca; order Decapoda; family Parastacidae; genus Cherax; species Cherax destructor. The sequence continues at coordinate 39,874 of WNWK01008681.1, forward strand.
GTGTATTGTTCCAGTCACGGTATTGTGCCTCTTTGTTATTTAAAGATGTTTGTTTACTCTGGTCGAATGTCGCCATCTGAGGATGATTACGTAATGTGTGAGGTAACCTTCTTGATCAGTGATTCATTTGTCTATTCGCTGATGTAAACAACACTGATGATCACGACTCCCAATACACGACTGATCATAGTCCAGATATTATTTGTTGCTGGTAAACTGTCGGTTAATTCTTCCCTCTACTTCTATGTACACAATCATGATATTACTGTTTTTTTTTTTTTACACAAATCAATTTTAGAGGCTAAGAGCTGTTATCCTACCTCAGCTCATTTCAAAGCCCAGCCCTATCTGAGGTATATTATCACCCCCCAGGATGCCACCCACACCAGTCTATTAACACCCTGGTACATACTGCTAGGTGAACAGGGACAAATAGTGTAAGGAAACACTCCCAACGTTTCCAGCCATACCTGAGATTGAACCCAGGACACTCACTGTGTGAACTACCAACAGGAAGGAAGCGCCATTGAATACGCTACCATTGAACCAACAAGTGTATAAAAAACTTGAGAGTCTGTGAACCTTTACAATGTTTAACAAAACTTTGAAAGAATAATCAAGACCCATAAGTCACTTGTTACAAAGGGTGATAAACTTCCAACGCCTACTTGACCCTAGCCAAGACAGATCAGTCTAATAAATCTTCTGAATGTTCATCAAACCTCCAATTTTACCTCAGTCTCACCACCAAAAAAGTTTGATGTCCTCCAGCGAGCAGCAAGTCTTGGAACAACGCGATACTTGATAACCATTGATATAGCGTTGACTCCTCTTAGTCTCTGCTTCTTTCACGGCAATGCCCTATATATTAAATGTTGGTATATATGTGTAAGAAATGCCTGTCATCTAACATGAAACACTAAGAGGACCGTTATGCCGTAGGCTTCCATACATCCTAAGGCGACGATATTCTCATCTTTGAAGGAGCACCACCGTCTTAAACAGCAAGCAAGTAGTTGGTCCTTGATCCGCCTCAACCATAGGATACAAACATTCTGGTGCTCATGTGTCTTACTCAAGTGATCAATGTGTCTTAAGTGATCAATGTGTCTTACTCAAGTGATCTTTCCTAACGGATGACGTCACTTGACCATACATTCACCCTTCTCCTCCCTTCCTATGCAGTACCATCACACAGGTTTACAATACAAACAAAAGTAAACATCAGATGTAACACCAACTTTATACATTTAGTTGGTCCACAGAGCCATGAAAATTTCATTAAGGCTATAAAGGGTTCGTTATGTAATACCCAAACATACACTCACTGAACACCACTGATGTTAGTTCAGTAGTGTATGTACATTGGTCTGCTAATTTATGATATATTATTAAATATAAGAGTATCTCTCATGTAAATAACTGAATACCAAGGTATTTACTATTCAGTATTTAAAATAGTGTGAAGCTCAGATAATCGTATATGATTCTAGAATTACTGCCATTCTGTGAAATTTAAGTGTTGTTTTTATGAGCCTAGCCAGCCAGCTCGAGTCCCGAGACTAGGCACATTGTTCGTCCGCTCCTCCTAGGACAAAACCGTCCTTAGGACAACCCTCTCCAGGACAAACCCTGGGACAAAAAAATCCCTTAGAACAAAAATCTCCCTGAGAAAACCATTCATTACAAGTGCAACGTTTTAAAAAATAAAAACCACTTTCAGGTTAAGTAGGATTGGTTTATGGTTGGGTTTAAGTTAGGTTTGGCTACGTGGGTTTTGGCTCTGTTAGGTTAGGGAATTATCGTATTAGGAGCTTTTAACCCGCGGTGTTTCTGTCCGGATAGTTTAGAATCTATATGCAAAAATACTGATTCTGGAATATTGTGGACGAGTGAAACAGATATACGAGTTACAATGACTAAGGTGATGAAAATCTTCCTCTAGGCTGAGGGACTCATTACCTCGTCTTCTACAATCTCCAGTTTAACACCTTCAGATAATCTCTGTATTGAATTGATAATAAAACCAGGTGTGGCCTGCACACCTGGTTTTAGCACGATAACCAAGATTGAAATGAGGAACGAGCAACAGTCAGCAGTGAGTAAATACTTATATATATTTTTCCTTCGCCAAATAACTTGCAAGTGTATATACACTATGTACAAAGCAGGTTTTATAAGCAAGAGAGACAGTGAGAACTGTGAGTGATCAGACTTGGGTTAAGTCTGTCAGTGTTGCTCCACAAGTCTCCAACATCGTTTCACAACTTTGGCGAGCTTCCTTGTGATTGGCTGGGTTGAACCCAGGTGCTAGTATAACAAGGGGGTCTCTGTTTGTTATATTCTTAGCACCTGGTTCGCTGGTCGGGAAGGCATTCCTATGTGGGTGTGCGACATAACGCCGAATAAAATGTAACGTACTCTTAGTATGCCACAATTGATAAAGCCAGTGTTTGGCAAAACGTATTCAGAATAAAGATACATAAGTGTTGCACAGGTGTATGATTCATCATCATTGAGTTGATAAAGCCACTGGTTAGAGAAACTATTCTGGAACGCAGCTTACTCATTTACTGAAGGAGACGTCTCGCCACCAGTGGTTGTATCAATCCGAATGGATGATTGTGGCTTTATCATTATGATTGATTGATAAAGCCACAAGTAGTGAAAAGTCTCCTTCAATAAACGTCGGTACATACTTGTACTCGTAATACATCGTATATAGTGTGATGCAAATCATCAGTTTTTTAGTTATAAGCTATAATATGCATGAAATCGGCCCATAGGTATTTTTCAATGGTCCCTTGTCATTCATTTGGGACCCTCATCAAAATGTGACCTTTGTGGAGTCGTGGAGTCCATGCAATCAGTCCATCACCGTTGAAGCCAGATGATGTATTTTAGCCTAATGCATAAACAAGTGGCCAGAGGTTCATATACTGGAAAGTGATGTTCAGGAACTTTGAGATGAGGTCACCGGTGAGCTAATCCACTACTATGCTAAACAGTTGTTAGCACATGAGTAGCAGAAGTCATCCCTGGCACCAAGAAACATGGTGTTGCCGTGTCAGAGAAATATTTTGTTACAAATGATATTGAAGAGTAAAACACATAGACAACACTAGAAATCTTTATTGACGAAGTGAAGTAGTCTGAAAGATTATGTAATGGATTCGTAATAAGATTCTTTTTAAAGACACATAAGATATGCAGCCCATAATTTCTCAAAGAGGAAAGCGAATTCATTACACCGTCTTTCAACCCAGTGCACTTCCCTTGTTACTTCATCGCCGACTGCAGGAAACGTGCAACGCACATTCTCAACAAGAACTACGTCGACACGACAAAGGAAACACCAACCAAATATATCTTTCTGCCTATTTGCAACGTAGCTTCAAACGTATCCCTGACAATAAGAGGCATTCAGTTCAAAATAGCTAAGATCTCTTCAATAACCATCAGGGATTTAGTAAGGAACAGACAAACTGGGCCAAACAGCGAGATCCCTGGAAGAAAGAATAAGCGAAAAAATGCTTGTAGCCGCGACGACCAGAAAAATGCTTGTGTCCGTCACAGAAGCAAGCAGAGCCACCAGGGCCACCTCATGAAATTCGGGGAGGCTAAACTAATTATTCGTTAAAATGACCAACATCGCCGACGGTGTTTAGAGGCCGCCATGACAGCAGTAACCAGCACCATTCCACAACAATTCTGTTTCAATAGCATATCCAAAGTCTTAGCTAAACGCTTACTACCCAGCCGGGACACTGCCATTAGATGACACCAGCTAGCAACGTCACGTCAGCACCAGGAAGTTCTTGAATAAGATTCTCTGCTGACAGGTCCTTCTCAAATTAGTCCCATCTCTCAGCTGTACTACTACCACCTCTATTACCTCTACCCTCTCACAGCTTGCCTCCTGATTTCCACCACTGTATATATACTCGTTTCTTAGTGATCTCTGAATTAGAACTGAAGAAGCCGAAGATATTTCAAGTCAGAGACCTCCAACGAACTTCCTAAGTCACTTTGGCACTCAGGCTGCGACCCAAGTGCCAAGAATTATTCAAATGCAGCAGAGCTTATGAGAGTTAAGAGCCTCATACCAGCGAGAACACCGTCCCTGAGATACAAGAGATTTTACACTGACTCCTGCACCAGCACCTCTGCTACTTCCCACGAGCTGTGTGAGTGGGGAAGGAAGGTAACAGACGAGTCTCTTGAGTTGGAGATAACTCACAACATCGTGCACATCGGACCCAAGACACCACTTAAACCGAGGACGTGCTGAACCCCAGCTACAGGGCGCCTCCGACGGTTGTAGCTAACTGCTACACCACCTGTGTTGAAGAAGACTCACTGTGCCCTTGTCACCGGGTTTCCCCCGCCCTTGGGCTGTAAACGGTACTCCACCTGTCCATGAGACTTTATCTGTATACTATGTATCACTCATTGCTCCAAGGGTGATGGACTAATTATGTAAATTTTATATAATAACGACCGGAAGTTGAGTAAGACACATGTTCAACAGTTTGGTGTCTTTATTATCAAATACAGAGACATCGGAAGCAGTGGAGACGTGGAGATGATGCAATCAGTCCATAACTCTCGAAGAAATAATTTTGAGGGGGTTAGTCCCTCAACCTGGAGAAAACTTCGAGTCTATAGCCTGGACCCAGACAATGTACTAACCTTCATTAGAAGCAGTGGAACACGATAAATAATATGATGGTATTTATTTGGATTCAGCAAGGACAGAGGACCACACAAATGACTGTTAAGGAAAGTGGCAGCTCATGGTATAACAAAAAAAGTGTTGGTTAAAGGGACACATGTGTAACAAATGTATCATTTTATTGTGGAAACGTTTCGCTTGCCAGGAGCTTTGTTAAGCCGTTGCAAACAATACAGGAAAAAAACGTCTACATATAGGTAGTAATGTGAGATGTAAAAACATAAGTACTGCAGTAGGCTAATTGGCCCATGTTGTTGGTGGTAGTAGTAGTAGTAGTAGTAGTAGTAGTAGTAGTAGTAGTAGTAGTAGTAGTAGTATTAATGGTAGCTCGTGGTTGTTATGTGATTGCGGGGATTATGGTTTTGAGGAGAACTCTTGTTAATACTTCAGAGATGATGAAATGATTCAGGATGATTCAAGGCATTTTCGTCTGCGGAAATTGGGTTTTCTAATTACAAAGTGGACATAGTTAAATTTCTTGATATGGTTGATAGAATTCCGAAGTTGTATACATGCGTTTTTCAAGTTTTTTTAGGCTGCATATGTGTTTCCAAGCTTCTTGATGTTTCACTGACGTATACTCTCTCACAGTCTCCACATGGTATTGTGTAAATCCCTGCATTGACTGGTTCGAGGTTCTTCAATTTAATCCTGGTCATGTATTTTATTGAGGTGCCTTGATTAATGCAGATAATTTTTTTTTTTAGATTTTGGCACCGAAGTGGCTGGTATATTGTGCTCCCCATATCCATCCTCTGGACGGTAGCGCAAGAGCTTATTGATACACAAAAGGCCTAGGAACTAGGCCCCAAAAGGGTTTACAGGAGTACATCTGGATTTATACCTATAGTTCACTTATCTGTTACAAGCAAATTTAGATAATTTGATTAATATATCTGGAATCTTATTTTCATACATACTTTGCATTTGGTTTGATCATCACCTGTGGGACTCACAAACTGCCATAAGTACTTATAACAAAGCTTAAGCCTGGCCACTACAACATCAGTTAGTCTGTTCACATTGCAAGTTGCTCCATAAACGTACTTATCTACGTTCATGTTATCATAGTGGGTTATAGATCTACTCAGGCTTCTAATTGCTCTCCTATAACATTCATTTTCATTATTTACCTCTCTCCTAATATTATTCCTAATGCCACACACAGATATATCAGAGTTCTACATTCTCCTTCATGGAACTTTTCTTGGCTAACATATCAACTTTATCGTGAAAGAGTAATCCAATGAGTGATGGGATCCATAGCAATTGTACATTATTTTTTCCGGATTTTTGAGTGTATATTCCTGCTGGATCTAATGAGCATGATGTTAGAGTCATTATGTGAGTTAAGAGCCTTCAGTGATGACATAGAATCAGTAATGATGACAGAGTCAAGCTCAGTGTCACAAGTTAGCTTTAGGGCCATTAAAATGGAAAACAATTTAATTTGCAGTGTAAACGCCCAGTTGTTAATTCTTATGCCTAACTCAAAGTTGTTATCGCTCTTATCCAGGGAGGTGGCAACAAGAGCAGATGCAGCCCTGCCAGAAGACTCCTGCTTAGATCCATCAGTGTATATAACTTGTGATAAATTATTACTACCAGCTGGCGACAATTTTTTTCTTGAGCAGTTGCTTTAACGAGGAAGGTAATGCTAGAAAGGAGCTTCTTGGGAGGGTCTTGCAGGTATGTGGTATTAATTGAACACATCATCCATGGAGGAGTGAAATGCTCTTATTGTCTACAGTGATACAGTTCATGCAAGTTATAAAACTTATTGTAGTTGCATGTTTCCACAACCCTTTTAGATCTATGTGTATTTACTTTTAGACATTTAGTAAGATTTATAGACACAGTGTCAGGTTCATTTCTTAACATTCTAATACCAAGTACAGTGTTAATCTCAATAATCGTATCACTGATACTAGAGACACCAAGCTCCTTCCTCATATTAAGAACCTTGGTAGATTTAGGACAGTCAAGAATAATTCTGAGGGCCTCATTCTGCATTAACTCCAAAGGTTGGAGAGAACTTTTGACCTAGCTAATATTAACATGGGAGCAACATAATCAATTAAGGACCTAACATAGGATATGTACATCATTCTCACATTAGCACAAGCCAGCAACAGCTTTGAGAGCATTTAGCCTATCTTTGCATTTCTTATTTAGTTGTAGAATGGTGAATTTATTGAAGGGTATATCTACACCAAGATATCTGTAAGATTTAACGTAGCTAATGATTTCACCCTGCAAACAGATGGGTGGGGGATGTCGTTTGCTTGTTAATATCTTTGTTTTAGATGAAGATATGAGGCCTAATCGATTACAAACTGCTTGAACTTCGTTAAGAATGGTATTCATCTTATCCCATGTTGAATGGATCATGATGCCATCAGCATAGCTTATAGCTATATGTTTAGGTGAGGCAGGTATAGCATTTAGGAGAGCATTAATCAGATCATTAAATAGCGTGGGACTGAGAACTCCTCCCTGTGGCTTACCTAGGGACATTTCTTTAGACTCGCTTCTAAAGCCTTGGTAGAGGACAGAAGATAATCTATTTGACAGTTATCCTATTATTCAACTGAGTAGGCTACCATCAATATTCATTTTGGTTAGTTCGTTAGATCAAGAAATGTGGTAAAACTAGTATAGGTGTGCAGTGAGAAAGGTGGAAATACAATTCTGCATACTTTTACCTTTCATGAACCCATAGAGATGAGGGGAAAGTTGGTGTCTGATTCTGTGGTATAGTCTGTTGAGTATCATTCATTCAAAAGTTTTATAAAGACAACTAGTTAAGGAGATCGGTCTAAATGTATCAGGCTGTTGCGGCTTAAGTATAATCACAATGAGACTATTGGTCCAGGAAGTAGGAAGAACACC
>WNWK01008681.1:52500-82693 GCA_009830355.1 Cherax destructor
TTTTAGCATCACATTACGTCGCCATGTGTTTAGCGACATCAATAGGTGTCAACATCACGTGTAGGTCACCAGGTGGTCAACATCACGTGTAGGTCACAAGGTGGTCAGCACCACCTGTGGGTCACAAGGTGGTCAGCACAACCTGAGAGTCACAAGGTGGTCAGCACAACCTGTGGGTCACCAGGTGGTCAGCACCACCTGTGGGTCACCAGGTGGTCAGCACCACCTGTGGGTCACCAGGTGGTCAGCACCACCTGTAGGTCACAAGGTGGTCAGCACCACCTGTAGGTCACCAGGTGGTCAGCACAACCTGTGGGTCACCAGGTGGTCAGCACCACTGTGGGTCACAAGGTGGTCAGCACAACCTGTGGGTCACAAGGTGGTCAGCACAACCTGTGGGTCACAAGGTGGTCAGCACAACCTGTGGGTCACAAGGTGGTCAGTACAACCTGTGGGTCACCAGGTGGTCAGCACCTCCTGTGGGTCACCAGGTGGTCAGTACCACCTGTGGGTCATCAGGTGGTTAGCACCACCTGTGGATCACAAGGTGGTCAGCACAACCTGTGGGTCACCAGGTGGTCAGCACCACCTGTAGGTCACCAGGTGGTCAGCACCACCTGTGGGTCACCAGGTGGTCAGCACCACCTTCAAGTCACACGACGTTAAGCAACACTTTTAATTTAAAATGTTTTTATTTTCACTGTTAATTATCATTAACCAGTGGTTCCTGTAGCAAATGTGAGAAATGGAAAGAAATAAAAGAGATATTTGAAAAGCGATATAAAAAAATGAGTCAATCACTGCTTTATATTGTTACAATGTTCAGTAATTTATTTGATGTTCAGAGCACCGAGTTATTCGTTGTTCACATTCATTCTTAGAACTTAATGTTTTTCATTGATTTCACTCACGTTTAGAACATGCAGTTAATCAGTGGACTTACTGATTCAGTGTGTTTGCGTTTGACGAGGACCTGCCTAGTACGGGCCAGTAGGCCTGCTGCTGCGTTCCTCCCTCCTTATGTTCTTATGTGAGCTCTAAGTGCCAGCTAATAAGTAAGAACTTTGGTTCAGAAATGTTTTTTTTATTTTACTAAAACCCGAGGTGATTTTCCATTACCATGAGATTAGTAAGCATAACCTTTGCATCTTAAGAATTAAAAACCTTTATTTCTTAAAATTAAAATCATCAGACCTTACCAGTTACACATCAAAGCTTGGCTGGTATTTCAAGCTCCGACGGGTTTAAATGTAAAGGTTTCCCCGCAAAAGATTGGTTGCGTTCGTAAGTCTGACATTACTCTATAAAATATTATAGGTTGCAAGAGGCCCTATTGTGCGCCAGATATTTATTATCCCTTGGCATCTAAGGGTACACCGATGGTCTCAGATTCATCCTCTTCCGGGTAAAAAAGTTGTGAGGGTAAGGAAACACTGACTGGTGTAGAAGCCATGAAATGTTGATCTTGACTAAGATAATGGTATTCAGTACTGACTAGTAGATAAGTAAGACAAATTTACAACAGTTAGATTGCAAATGTTTGGGAGTGGATGTGTCAGCAGATGGGTCTATGAAGGATGAGGTGAATCATAGAATTAACGAGAGGGAAAAAGGTGAGTGGTGCACTGAGGAGCTTGTGGAGACAGAGAACTTTATCCATGAAAGCAAAGAGGGGAATGTATGAGAGTATAGTTATACCAACACTCTTGTATGGGTGTGAGACATGGGTTGTGAATGTTGCATTAAGGAGAAGGCTGGAGGCAGTGGAGATGTCATGTCTGAGGGCAATGTGTGGTGTGAATATAATGCAGAGAATCCGTAGTTTGGAGATTAAGAGGAGGTGTGGGATTACCAAAACTATTATCCAGAGAGCTGAGGAGGGATTATTGAGATGGTTTGGACATGTAGAGAGGATGGGGCAAAATAGAATGACTTCGAGTGTATAAATCTGTAGTGGAGGTTGGAGGGAGGGGGTAAAGTAGGTTTTGTGTGCGAGGGGCTTGGACTTCCAGCAAGCGTGCGTGAGCGTGTTAGATAGGAGCGAATAGAGACAAATGGTTTTTAGCACTTGACGTGCTGTTGGAGTGCAAGCAAGATAACATTTATGAAGGGTTTCAGGGAAACCGGCAAACCGGACTTGAGTCCTGGAGATGGAAGTACAGTGCCGGCACTCTGAAGGAGGGGTGTTAATGTTGCAGTATCGTAGCTGTAGTGTAAGCACGCCTCTGGCAAGACAGTGATGGAGTGAGTGATGATTAAAGTTTTTCTTTGTCGGGTCACCTGCCTTGGTATCTTTATTCCGAAACCTTTCGCTTATACTGTAGGCTTCTTCAGTCGAATTCAGAGGAGAAAACAGAAGCAGTGTTGATGTAAAGATGTAATCAGTCCATCATCGTCGACTATGGAGATGAACTCTTCTCCAGGATGCTGAGAGACTCACCATCTCTATACTACTTCCTCGAAGGTGATGGATGGTCTTGATTGGTTTAGAAAGACACGTAAACAAACACTATGCCATTTATTAGAAAACGTTTTGGTCTTTCTAAACCATCTTGTCGGTATTTATTACCAAGGTTTATACCATGGTCTTGATTACATCATCTTTACATCAACACTGCATCTGCTCTCTCCTCTGTATTCGACTAAAGAAACTCACGATGTAGAAGAAACGTTTCGGAATAAAGATACCCAACTGTTGCGAATGTTCATCTTCTTTTATTTAACTATGATTTTCGTTCGTTTTGATTTTCTTTATTTTTCTTTTATATAATCAGTAACACAATTTTCAATATAAATCATGAACAAGTCGCGTTATTCGTGGTGTCAAGCTCGTGACTTTCACTTTGTACTCAACATACTTATGATTTTATATTATTTATTTTAAGCAAAATATCTGAAAACACGGCAGAACATTATTAGTTAAGCAGTTACCACTCTTCATCTACGGTGTTAAATTATTTATGTCCAAATAACGTTTTATGTAAATTTATTTTGCAGTAATTAGAAGACTTATGTCCTGGGGTTTCTTATGGTGATGACCTATTTCTATAAAGTCATTTTGTTGTACCCTTTTACTCGTTAACTTAAAAAAAATTTGTTTATTCTGAGCATTAGTTTGAATATTCTTGGTGTAATTCTAACATATATAAATATCAGGAGATATAACCTCAGGTCAACACGACGAGATAAAAGGCCCGGATATACCCCCGAAAAACATCACCAGGAGATATAACCTCAGGTCAACACGACGAGATAAAAGGCCCGGATATACCCCCGAAAAACATCACCAGGAGATATAACCTCAGGTCAACACGACGAGATAAAAAGCCCGGGTATACACCGACAAGCATCTGCCAGAAATAAGGACTGAATTTCTCATTGAAGAATTGTAACTAAATTATACGTTTCTCCCTTGCTGCTGACTTCGCTGGGACGCTTAAATCAAGCTCAAGAACCTTTCAAGTTAAATTAACCAGCACTGTAAACACCTTAATGAGAAGCCCAGCCATTAAACCTAACACGCTGCGATCAATTTGGTTTGAAAAATAACCTCAAGAATAATGTTATTTGAAAGCTAAGGGGAAAACCACTGAAGTGCCCTGATAAAAGATAACGCTTCAGAAAGCGCAGCTCAAAACCAGAGAAAACGTATTGAAAATAGGGTATCCAGAGAGACGACGTCCCGAACGGAAATGCGTAAGATGTTAAAAATGGTGAGTTACACGGTGACACTTTTATTATTGATATATAAAATGAGTAAAACATTACTCATGTATAGTGAGTTTTGCAAAATGGTTTATAAATACTTGGATATGCTTAACTAGGGAGTAAAGTCAACCCCTTGAAGGTAAATGATTTCTAACCAACTGAGACAATATTTTTCAGTTGTGTTTTCTGAGTTATATTCCATTTAAAAATTTATACGTTCCAAAAAAATCGACAAATTGGAAAGTGATCAGCCCAAATTCAGACAAAATAATTAGAATTAACATAACTTGAGCTTGATTTAAGCGTCCCAGCAAAGTCAGCAGCAAGGTAGAACGATATATATATATATATATATATATATATATATATATATATATATATATATATATATATATATATATATATATATATATATATATATATATATATATATCGTGCCGATTAGGTAAAACTTGAGATTTTGGCTTAAATAGCAACGCTCACCTTGCCATATAAGACAAGTGAAAATTTGTGTATGCAATAATTTCGCCAAACTCATTCTGAACATAACGAAAAAATATATTTCATTGTGTTTGTTTATTATTAAATTAATGTTAAGGAATCTAAAATATATTTAGTTGGGTTAGGCTAAATTAAATTGCGCTTGTTGTAATAAGGTTAGGTATGTTTTCAAAGTTTCTCTTGGTACAAAATTATAAATTTTTACATTAACATAAATGAAAAAATATATCTTTAAACGTATAAGAGAAAATTTTAGAAAGGACTTAATTTTAGATGAGTTCTTGCTAATTGACCAGTTTTACCTAATCGGCACGACTATATATAATATATATATATATATATATATATATATATATATATATATATATATATATATATATATATATATATATATATATATATATATATATATATATATATAAGCATGTGTGAGCGTATTTGATAGGAGTGAATGGAGGCATATGGTTTTTAATACTTGACGTGCTGTTGGAGTGTGAGCAAAGTAACATTTATTAAGGGATTCAGGGAAACCGGCAGGCCGGACTTGAGTTCTGGAGATGGAAAGTACAGTGCCGGCACTCTGAAGGAGGGGTGTTAATGTTGCAGTTTTATAACTGTAGTGTAAAGCACCCTTATGGCAAGACAGTGATGGAGTGAATGATGATGAAAGTTTTTCTTTTTCGGGCCACCCTACCTTGGTGGGAATCGGCCGATGTGTTAATAATAAAAAAAAAAATATATATATATTTATATATATATTTTTTAACAAGTCGGCCGTCTCCCTCAGAGGCAGGGTGACCCAAAAAGAAAGAAAATCCCCAAAAATAAAATACTTTCATCATCATTCAACACTTTCACCTCACTCATACATAATCACTGTCTTTGAAGAGGAGCTCAGATACGACAGCTGAGAATAAGTCCCTCCCAACTGTCACTATCGCAGACCCTTCCTTTAAAGTGCAGGCATTGTACTTCCCATTTCCAGGACTCAAGTCCAACTAAATCAATTAACAGGTTTCCCTGAATCCCTTCACAAAATATTACACTGCTCACACTCCAACAGCTCGTCATGTCCCAAAAACCATTCGTCTCCATTCACTCCTATCTAACACTCTCACACATGTTTGCTGGAAGTCAAAGCCCCTCGCCCACAAAACCTCCTTTACCCCCTCCCTCCCTCCCTTTCGAGGACGACCCCTTCCCCGCCTTCCTTCTCCTACAGATTTATACGCTCTCCAAGTCATTCTACTTTGATACATTCTCTCTAAATGACCAAACCACCTCAACAACCCCTCTTCAGCCCTCTGACAAATACTTTTAGTAACTCCACACCTTCTCCTAATTTCCACACTCCGAATTTTCTGCATAATATTTACACCACACATTGCCCTTAGACAGGACATCTCCATTGCATCCAGCCGCCTCCTCGCTGCAGCATTTGCAACCCATGCTTCACACCCATATAAGAGTGTTGGTACCACTATACTTTCGTACATTCCCTTCTTTGCCTCCCTGGATAACATTTTTTTGTCTCCACAGATGCCTCAACTCACCTCTCACCTTTTTTCCTTCATCAGTTCTATGGTTAACCTCATCCTTCATAAACCCATCCGCTGAAAAGTCAACTCCAAAATATCTGAAAACATTCACTTCTTCCATAATCCCTCTCTCCAATGTGATATCCAATTTTTCTTTATTTAAATCGCTTGATACCCTCATCACCTTACTCTTATCTATGTTCACTTTTAACTTTCTATCTTTACACACCCTCCCAAACTCGTTCACTATGCAACTTTTCTTTAGAATCTCCCATAAGCACAGTATCATCAGCAAAATGTAACTGTGTCAACTCCCATTTTGCATTTAATTCTCCATAATTTAATCCCACCCCTCTCCCCAACACCCTAGCGTTTACTTCTTTTACAACCCCACCTATAAATATATTAAACAACTATTGTGACATTACACATCCCTGTCTAAGACCTACTTTTACCGGGAAGTAATCTCCCTCTCTCCTACACACTCTAACCTGAGCCTCACTATCCTCATAAAAACTCTTTATAGCATTCAGTAACTTACTAGCTATTCCATACACTTGCAACATTTGCCACATTGCTCCCCTATCCACTCTATCATATGCCTTTTCTAAATCCATTAATGCAATGAAAACTTCCCTACCTATATCTAAATACTGTTCACATATATGCTTCAATGTAAACACTTGATATACACATCCCCTACAAACTCTAAAACCTGCTTGCTCATCTGCAATCCTACTCTCTGTCTTACCTCTTTCAATAATAACCCAGCCATACACTTTAACTGGTATACTTAGTAAACTTATTTACCTATAATACTTACAATCTCTTTTATCCCCCTTCCCTTTATATAAAGGAACTATACATGCTCTCTGCCAATCCCTAGGTACCTTCCCCACATTCATACATTTATTAAACAATAATACCAACCACTCCAACAATATATATCCGCCTGATTTTAACATTTCTGTCATAATCCCGTCAGTTCCAGCTGCTTTACCCCCTTTCATTCTACGTAATGCCTCACGCACCTCCCCCACACTCACATCCTGCTCTTCTTCACTCCTAAACGATGTTATACCTCCCTGGCCAGTGCATGAAATTACCGCCTCCCTTTTTCATCGACATTCAAAAGTTCCTCAAAATATTTCTGCCATCTACCCAATACCTCCAGCTCCCCATCTACTAACTCCCCTACTCTGTTTTTAACTGACAAATCCAATCGTTTCCAAGGCTTTCTTAATTTGTTTATCTCACTCCAAAAAATTTTCTTGTTTTCAGCAAAATTTCTTGACAGAGCCTCTCTCACTCTTTCATCTATATATATATATATACATATATATATATATATATATATATATATATATATATATATATATATATATATATATATATATATATATATATATATATATAGGTAGGTTGGTAGGTTGGTAGACAGCAACCACCCAGGGAGGTACTACCGTCCTGCCAGGTGACTGTGAAACAGAAACCTGAAACTGTTTTACATGATGGTAGGATTGCTGGTGTCTTTTTTCTGTCTCATAAACACGCTGGATAACAGGTATATCTAGCTACTTCTACTTACACATAGATCACACTAAACAGGCATGCACATGCATATGTATACATACACACATATATATTTTTCTTCTTTTTCTTAATAGCTCTTGTTCTTCTTTATTTCCTCTATTGTCCATGGGAAAGTGGAAAAGAATCTTTCCTCCGTAAGCCATGCGTGTCGTATGAGGCGACTAAAATGCCATGAGCAATGGGCTAGTAACCCCTTCTCCTGTACACATTTACTAAAAAAGAGAAGAAGAAAAACTTGATAAAACTGGGATGTTTGAATGTGCGTGGATGTAGTGCGGATGATAAGAAAGAGATGATTGCTGATGTTATGAATGAAAAGAAGTTGGATGTCCTGGCCCTAAGCGAAACATTGCTGAAGGGGGTAGGCGAGTTTCAGTGGGGAGAAATAAATGGGATTAAGTCAGGAGTATCTGAGAGAGTTAGAGA
Source organism: Cherax destructor (assembly GCA_009830355.1). Classification (NCBI taxonomy): domain Eukaryota; kingdom Metazoa; phylum Arthropoda; class Malacostraca; order Decapoda; family Parastacidae; genus Cherax; species Cherax destructor. Next base: position 60,267 of record WNWK01008681.1, read on the forward strand.
TAAGGAAGGGGCAGCAATAATGTTGAAGGACCAGTTATGGAAGGAGAAGAGGGAATATAAATGTGTAAATTCAAGGATTATGTGGATTAATATAAGGGTCGGATGCGAAAAGTGGGTCATAATAAGCGTCTATGCACCTGGAGAAGAGAGGAGTGTAGAGGAGAGAGAGAGAGAGATTTTGGGAGATGTTAAGCGAATGCATAGGAACTTTTGAACCAAGTGAAAGAGTAATTGTGGTAGGGGACCTAAATGCTAAAGTAGGATAAACATGTAGAGAGGGTGTGGTAGGTAAGTTTGGGGTGCCAGGTGTAAATGATAATGGAAACCCTTTGATTGAACTTTGTATAGAAAGGGGTTTAGTTATAGGTAATACATATTTTAAGAAAAAAAGGATAAATAAGTATACAAGATATGATGTAGGGCGTAATGATAGTAGTTTGTTGGACTACGTATTGGTAGATAAAAGACTGTTGAGTAGACTTCAGGATGTACATGTTTATAGAGGGGCCACCGATATATCAGATCACTTTTTAGTTGTAGCAAAACTGGGAGTAAAAGGTAGATGGGATACAAGGAAAATAGAAACAGTAAGTAAGATAGAGGTAAAGGTTTATAAACTGAAAGAGGAGGATAGATGGGCTAGTGAGAGTGTAGGCAATGGGGTCGAAGATGTATGGGGTAGGTTAAAGAATGTAGTGTTAGAGTGTTAAGCAGAAGTTTGTGGTTACAGGAAAGTGGGTGTGGGAGGGAAGAAGAGAGATTGGTGGAATGATGATGTAAAGATAAAAAATTCGCATATGAGAGGTTTTTACAAATTAGAAGTGATGCAAGGAGGGAAGAGTATATAGAGAGAAAAAGAGAGGTTAAGAGAGTGGTGAAGCAATGTAAAAAGAGAGCAAATGAGAGAATGGGTGAGATGTTGTAAACAAATTTTGTTGAAAATATGAAAAAGTTTTGGAGTGAGATTAATAAGTTGAGGAAGCCTAGGGAACAAATGGATTTGACAGTTAAAAATAGGAGAGGAGAGTTATTAAATGGAGAGTTAGAGGGAGGGAATATTTTGAGGAGTTGTTAAATGTTGATGAAGACAGGGAAGCTGTGATTTCGTGTATAGGGCAAGGAGGAATAACATCTTGTAGGAGTGTGGAAGAGCCAGTTGTGAGTGTGGGGGAAGTTCGTGAGGCAGTGGGTAGAATGAAAGGGGGTAAGGCAGATGGAATTGATGGGATAAAGAAAGAAATGTTAAAAGCAGGTGGGGATATAGTTTTGGAGTGGTTGGTGCTATTATTTAATAAATGTATGGAAGAGGGTAAGGTACCTAGGGACTGGCAGAGAGCGTGTATTGTTCCTTTGTATAAAGGCAAAGGGGACAAAAGAGAGTGCCAAAATTATAGGGGAATAAGTCTGTTGAGTATACCAGGTAAAGTGTATGGTAGAGTTATTATTGAAAGAATTAAGAGTAAGACGGAGAGCAGGATAGCAGATGAACAAGGGGGCTTTAGGAAAGATTGGGGTGTGTAGACGAAGTGTTTACAGTGAAACATATAGGTGAACAGTATTTAGATAAGGGTAAAAAGGTTTTTGTGGCATTTATGGATTTGGAAAAGGCATATGATAAGGTGGATAAGGGGGGCAATGTGGCAGATGTTGCAGGTGTATGGAATAGGAGGTAAGTTACTTAAAGCAGTGAAGAGCTTTCATGAGGATAGTGAGGCTCAGGTTAGAGTGTGTAGGAGAGAGGGAGATTATTTCCCAGTAAAAGTGGGCCTTAGACAAGGATGTGTGATGTCACTGTGGTTGTTCAATATATTTATAGATGGAGTTGTAAGATAAATGAATGCGAGGGTTTTGACAAGAGGTGTGGGGTTAAAAGACAAAGAATCAATACAAAGTGGGATTTGTCACAGTTGCTTTTTGCTGATGACACTGTGCTTTTGGGAGATTCTGAAGAGAAGTTGCAGAGGTTGGTGGATGAATTTGGTAAGGTATGTAAAAGAAGAAAATTGAATGTGAATATAGGAAAGAGTAAGGTGATGAGTTTAACAAAAAGATTAGGTGACGAAAGATTGGATACCAGATTGGAGGGAGAGAGTATGGAGGAGGTGAATGTATTTAGATATCTGGGAGTAGACATGTCAGCAGATGGGTCTATGAAGGATGAGGTTAATCATAGAACTGATGAGGGGAAAAGGGTGAGTGGTGCACTTCGGAGTCTCTGGAGACAAAGAACTTTGTCCATGGAAGTAAAGAGGGGAATGTATGAAAGTATAGTTATACCAACACTCTTATATGGGTGTGAAGCATGGGTGATGAATGTTGCAACGAGGAGAAGGCTTGAGGCAGTGGAGATGTCATGTCTGAGGTCAATGTGTGGTGTGAATATAATGCAGAGAATTCGGAGTTTGGAAATTAGGAGGAGGTGCGGGATTACCAACATTTTATCCAGAGGGCTGAGGAGGGGTTTTTGAGGTGGTTCGGACATGTAGAGAGAATTGAACGAAGCAGAATGACTTCGAGAGTGCATAAATCTGTAGTGGAGGGAAGGCGGGGTAGGGGTCGGCCTAGGAAAGGTTGGAGGGAGGGGGTAAAAGAGGTTTTGTGTGCGAGGGGCTTGGATTTCCAGCAAGCATGCGTGATCGTATATGATAGGAGTGAATGTAGACAAATGGTTTTTAATACTTGACGTGCTGTTGGAGTGTGAGCAAAGTAACATTTATGAAGGGATTCAGGGAAACCTGCAGGCCGGACTTGAGTCCTGGAGATGGGAAGTACAGTGTCTGCACTCTGAAGGAGGGGTGTTAATGTTGCAGTTTTATAACTGTAGTGTAAAGCACCCCTCTGGCAAGACGGTGATGGAGTGAATGATGATGAAAGTTTTTCTTTTTCGGGCCACCCTGCCTTGGTGGGAATCGGCCGATGTGTTAATAATATATATATATATATATGTGTGTGTGTGTTGTGTGTGTGTGTGTGTGTGTGTGTGTGTGTGTGTGTGTGTGTGTGTGTGTGTGTGTGTGTGTGTGTATGTGTATGTGTATGTGTGTGTGTGTGTGTATGTATGTATGTATTATATATGTATGAATGATAATGCCTAGTGTTTTACTGACAGTTGAAACCGCGTCTGTCAAGTAATCATCTCATCTCTTAGGGCCTGAGTAGAGATTGATGATACGTCCGAAGTCAATCAAGTTTTCAAAGAACCATTAGGAGCCTGAAGCAACCAGTGGAATTTCAACAAGATTGCCTTTTTCAGGTAGACACTTTTTTTTTTTTAGTATGCACTGTGTTCACTAAAAATAATTTCTTAGAAATATTTTTTACTTGATTCTGTTTACTCTAGATGATAGTTGTTTAGCATATATCTCGGCAATTCCAGCTTGCAACATGGCAGTGTACGGTCATGTCAGACGATATAAGATAGCTTATAATTAATGTAGAATAGGTGGAAGTAGAGGCCTGCTGATCATCAACTTAATGAATATTAGCGTAAATAAATAAATATAACCGGAGATATATGTGTAGAGTTTTGGAAACGATGAACATTGTGTATGCCATTCTAAGATGATGTGATCATTATTTTTTATTTATTTCCGTGTTTTTGATTCATGTGTAGAAAACAATTTTTAGCGCATGAAACGACATTTCCTCATCTAAATGTTAATTTTGTATCTTAAAGCAACATTAAATGTTTCGATATGGTCTTCAAGTGAATGTAAATCTCGTTTTCAACAAATATTTGGACACTTTGATTAGACTTATTTGTCTGCGTTTTAAATGCTGCCATCTTCCTTGGCTCTTACCATCAATGTTGCAGTCCCAACATCTCTCTTTCTCCTACTCAATGTCTCTCTCCTTCCTCTGTGAAGCACCTGGGTAAAAATGGAATCAGTTAACCCCCGGGAAGACGCCTGTATGATGGACGGTTTTTGGAATCAAACATTGAGCGCTTGGGAACTGGAAAATGAGTACATTTAGAACAAAATTGTAAAGAATAGTTCAGAACTGCAGTAGAAGGAATAAAGAGGTGAATTTAGTGGTATCGTTGCCACCACCTTCAAGGAAAAAGGAAGTGAATGGGAAAATAAATGAGAAGCTTCTGTTTGCAAGAGTTATGGAATGAGAGAAAGAATACAAAGACAAATATAAATAAAAAAGTTACAAATTAACTGACAATAGAAAAAAAAGTTAGGAAGAATGCAGAAAGACACTTCGACAATCGACTCTCAGGATAGTATTGTCTCAAGAAAATCAATATGCATGGAAGAAAATTCACTTCGTTGGAGTAAAATGAAACCAATTAAATTCAGTGTTGGAAAAATAGGGAAGCCTATTTCCAAACACAAAGCTTTTAGGTGGACTCAATTAAATGCGTACAAAATTTGTTATAATATATTAGTAAATAATTACAAGTAATGAAATTGCACAAACTTTTTATGAAAAATATATTGCAACATGCACTGAGGATAATTAGATTTTCTCAAAATATAAGGAAAATATTGCAGAAATTAAATGTAAATTAAACATAAAAGTTTAATTACATAAAACTTTTTTGCAAGAATAAAGAATTTTTTCAATCAAAAATAAAGTAATAATGGTAGAAGCAGAGATAATTTTAAGAATGTTAAAAATAAAAAGAATATGTAACAAAGCTCACATGTAAGATATGATAATTTATAAAAAGTAACATAAATTAATAAAATTGATAAAATTCATTCACAAATGTGTGATTTAAGTTTAGTGTCTTAGACTTTAGCATTTAACCAGACTGACAGACAGACAGACACACACACACACACACACACACACACACACACACACACAGCTTACAGCCCCGGTGGCCTGGTGGCTGAAGCTCTCGCTTCACTCACGGAGGGCCCGGGTTCAATTCCCGGCGGGGCAGAAGCATTTCGAAGTGTTTCCTTACACACACACATACAACAGGCCTAGTGTTTAATCGACATGTGCCTAGTACAGAATGGTAACTAACACACACACACACAGGGAGATCGAGTGGGAAAACCTGGAGCCACCTGGGGGCCCCGAAACATGAAGAGCCAAGATGATGGATGTGGTACTGGAAAACCTCATGCATCAACACGTCAGGGACACTACCGAAGAAAGAGGGGAGGATGAACCAGCAAGACTGGACCTCGTGTTCACCCTGAGCAGTTTAGACATTAAGGACATCACATACGAGAGACCCCTTGGAGATAGTGATCACGTGGTTCTGAGCTTTGAATACACAGAAGAGTTACAACTGGAGAGGGTAACAGGAGTAGAACGGGAAAAGCCAAACTATAAAAGGGGAACTACACAGGTATGAGGAACTTCCTGCAAGAGGTTCAGTGGGACAGAGAATTGGTAAGAAAGTCAGTAAACGAAATGATGGAATACGTAACAACAAAATGCAAGGAGGCAGAGGAAAGGATTGCTCCCAAGGGCAACATAAATAATGGGAAGACCAGAACGAGCCCATGGTTTACCCGAAGGTGTTATGAGGCAAAAACTAAGTGCACTAGAGAATGGAAAAAGTACAGAAGGCAAAGGACCCAGGAAAATAAGGAGATTAGTCGAAGAGCCAGAAACGAACAAGCACAGATAAGGAGGGAGGCCCAGCGACAGTACGAAAACAACATAGCATCGAAAGTCAAGTCTGACCCGAAACAGCTGTATAGCCACAGTAAGAGGAAGACAATAGTCAAAGGCCAGGTGATCAGGCTGAGGAAAGAAGGTGGGGAACTCACAAGGAACCATCAAGAGGTATGTGAGGAGCTCAACACGAGATTTAAGGAGGTATTTACAGTGGAGACAGGAAGGACTCTTGGAAAACAGAACATAGGGGGACACCAACAAGTGTCGGATGACATGCACACAACTGAGGAGGAGGTGAAGAAGCTGCTAAGTGACCTTGATACCTCAAAGGCGATGGGACCGGACAACATCTCCCCGTGGTTCCTTAGAGAGGGAGCAGAGATGCTGTGTGTGCCACAAACCACGATCTTCAACACATCCCTCGAAACTGGGCAACTACCTAAGGAATGGAAGACGGAAAATGCAGTTCTCATTTTAAAGAAAGGAGACAGAAAAGAGGCACTAAACTATAGACCAGTGTCACTGACGTGTATAGTATGCAAGTCATGGAGAAGATTATCAGGAGGAGAGTGGTAGAGCAACTGGAACGGAACAAGATTATAAATTACAACCAGCACGGATTCATGAAAGGCAAATCCTGTGTCACAAACATCCTGGAGTTTTATGACAAAGTAACAGAAGTAAGACACGAGAGACATGGATGCGTAGATTGCATTTTCTTGGACTGCAAGAAGGCCTTGGACACAGTTCCTCACAAGAGAATGGTGCAGAAGCTAGAGGATCAGGCACGCATAACAAGAAGGGCACTGCAATGGATCAGAGAATACCTGACAGGGAGGCAACAAACAGTCATGGTACGAGATGAGGTATCACAATAGGCGCCTATGACGAGCGGGGTTCCACAGGGGTCAGTCCTAGGACCAGTGCTGTTTTTGGTATATGTGAATGACATGAAGGAAGGGATAGACTCAGAAGTGTCCCTGTTTCCAAATGATGTGAAGTTAATGAGAAAAATTAAATTCGATGAGGATCAGGCAGGACTACAAAGAGTCCTGGACAGGCTGGACACGTGGTCCAGCAACTGGCTACTCGAATTTAACCCAGCCATATGCAAAGTCATGAAGATCGGGGAAGTGCAAAGCAGACCGCAGACAGAGTATAGGATAGGTAGCCAAAGTCTGCAAACCTCACTCAAGGAGAAAGATCTTGGGGTGAGTATAATACCGAGCACATCTCCTGAGGCACACATCAACCAGATAACTGCTGCAGCATATGGGCGCCTGGCGAACCTGAGAATAGCGTTCCGATACCTCACTAAGGAATCGTTCAAGACACTGTACACTGTGTACGTCAGGCCCATACTGGAGTATGCAGCACCAGTTTGGAACCCACACCTGGTCAAGCACGTCAAGAAATTAGAGAAAGTGCAGAGGTTTGCAACAAGACTAGTCCCAGAGCTAAGGGGAATGTCCTACGAAGAAAGGTTAAGGGAAATAGGCCTGACGACACTGGAGGACATGAGGGTTAGGGGAGACATGATAACGACATACAAAATATTGCAAGGAATAGATAAGGTGGACAGAGACAGGATGTTCCAGAGATGGGACACATAAATAAGGGGTCACAATTGGAAGTAGAAGACTCAGATTAGTCAAAGGGATGTTAGGAAGTATTTCGTCAGTCACAGAGTTGTCAGGAAGTGGAATAGTCTGGAAAGTGAGGTAATGGAGGCAGGAATCATACATAGTTTTAAGACAAGGTATGATAAAACTCAGGAATCAAGAAACGCGGGAAGAACTAAAAGCCATAAACGAAATTTAAAGAAACCCAAAGTATTTCTTTTCTTATGCAAAGTCAAAGTCGAGAACACCAACCAGTATTGGGCCCCTACTTAAACGGGATGGGTCCTACACAGATGACAGCAAGGAAATGAGTGAGTTACTTAAGTCCCAGTATGACTCAATTTTTAGCGAGCCGCTAACCAGACTGAAAATCGAAGACCTAAATGAATTTTTTATGAGAGTGCCACAGAACTTGACAGACGCATGCCTATCTGACATCACCCTGACGCCAAATGACTTCGAAAAGGCAATAAATGACATGCCCATGCACTCCGCTCCAGGCCCAGACTCATGGATCTCCGTGTTCATCAAGAACTGCAAGAAGCCCCTATAACGTGCTTTTAACATCCTATGGAGAGAAAGCATGGACACTGGGGTCGTCCCGCAGTTACTAAAAACAACAGACATAGCCCCACTCCACAAAGGGGGCAGTAAAGCAATAGCAAAGAACTACAGACCAATAGCGCTAACGTCCCAATAATAAACAAGATCGCCACTCATCTAGATACCCATCAATTACACAACCCAGGGCAGCACGGGTTTAGAGCAGGTCGCTCCTGTCTGTCCCAACTACTGGACCACTACGACCAGGTTCTAGATGCTCTAGAAGACAAACAGAATGCAGATGTTATATACACAGACTTTGCAAAAGCCTTTGACAAGTGTGACCATGGTGTAATAGTACACAAAATGCGTGATAAAGGAATAACAGGAAAAGTTGGTAGATGGATCTATAATTTCCTAACAAGTAGAACACAAAGAGTAGTAGTCAACAGAGTAAAGTCTGAGGCAGCTAATGTGAAAAGCTCTGTTCCACAAGGCACAGTACTCGCTCCCATCCTGTTCCTCATCCTCATATCGGACATAGACAGGGATATAAGCGACAGTGCCGTGTCTTCCTTTGCAGATGACACCCGAATCTGTATGACAGTGTCCACGGTTGAAGACACTTCAAGATTCCAAGCAGACATAAACCAAATCTTTAAATGGGCTGCAGAAAACAATATGAAGTTCAATGATGAGAAATTTCAATTACTCAGATACGGAAAACGTGAGGAAATTAAAATCTCATCAGAGTACAAAACTAATTCCAACCACTCAATAGAGCGAAAAACTAATGTCAAAGACCTGGGAGTGATCATGTCAGAGGATCTCACCTTCAAGGACCATAACACCGTAGCAATCGCATCTGCTAGAAAAATGACAGGATGGATAATGAGAACCTTCAAAACCAGGGATGCAAAGCCCATGTTGACACTTTACAAATCGCTTGTTCTATCTAGGCTGGAATATTGCTGCACACTAACTGCAACTTTCAAGGCAGGTGAAATTGCTGACCTTGAAAATGTACAGAGAACCTTCACGGCACGCATAACTGCGATAAACCACCTCAATTACTGGGAACACTTGAAGTTTCTAAACCTGTACTCCCTAGAACGCAGGCGGGAGAGATACATTGTTATATACACGTGAAAAATTCTCTAGGGATTAGTACCAAACTTGCACACGAAAATCACTCCCTACGAAAGCAAAAGACTCGGCAGGCGATGTAAATCCCCAAATGAAAAGCAGGGTGCCACTAGCACATTGAGGGACAACACAATAAGTGTCAGGGGCCCAAGATTGTTCAACTGCCTCCCAGCATACATAAGGGGGATTACCAACAAACCCCTGGCTGTCTTCAAGCAGGCACTGGACAGGCACCTAAAGTCGGTACCTGACCAGCCAGGCTGTAACTCGTACGTTGGACTGCGTGCGGCCAGCAGTAACAGTCTGGTTGATCAGGCTCTGGTCCAACATGAGACCTGGTCACAGACCGGGCCGCGGGGGCGATGACCCCTGGAATTCTCTCCAGGTAAACTCCAGGTGGAGCAGGGAGAGAGGACCTAGTAGCGATCAGTGAAGAGGCGGGGCCAGGAGCTGAGTCTTGACCCCTGCAACAACAAATAGGTGAGTATACACACACACATATATATATATATATATATATATATATATATATATATATATATATATATATATATATATATATACTAAAAACGAGAAGAGGAAAAACTTTATGAAACTGGGATGTTTGAATGTGCGTGGATGTAGTGCGGATGATAAAAAAGAGATGATTTCTAATGTTATGAATGAAAAGAAGTTGGATGTCCTGGCCCTAAGCGAAACAAAGCTGAAAGGGAGTAGGTGAGGTTCAGTGGGGAGAAATAAATGGGATTAAGTCAAGAGTATCTGAGAAAGTTAGAGATAAGAATGGGGAAGCAATAATTTTGAAGGACTAGTTATGGAGAGAGAATAAGGAATATAAATGTAAAAAATCAAGGATTATGTGGATTAAAATGAGGGTCGGATGCGAAGTGGGTCATAATAAGTGTGTTATGCACCTGGAGAAGAAAGATGTGCAGAGGAGAGAGATTTTGGGAGATGTTAAGCGAGTGTGTAGGAACTATTGAACTAAGTGAGAGAGTAATTGTGGTAGGGGACCTAAATGCTAAAGTAGGAGAAACATTTAATGAGGGTGTGGTATGTAAGTTTGGGGTGCCAGGTTTAAATTAAAATGGGAGCCCTTTGATTGAACTTTGTATAGAAAGGGATTTAGTTATAGGTAATACATATTTTGAGAAAAAGAGAATAAATAAGTATAGGAGATATGATGTAGAGCGAAATGACAGTAGTTTGTTGGACTACGTATTGGTAGATAAAAGACTGTTGAGTAGATTTCAAGATGTACATATTTATAGAGGGACCACAGATATACCAGATCACTTTTTAGTCGTAGCTACAATGAGAGTAAAAGGTAGATGGGATACAAGGAAAATAGAAGCAGCAAGTAAGAGAGAGGTGAAGGCTTATAAACTAAAGGAGGAGGCAGTTAGAGTAAGATATAAACAACTGTTGGAGGATAGATGGGCTAGTGAGAGTATAGGCAATGGGGTCGAATATGTATGGGGTAGGTTTAAGAATGTAGTGTTAAAGTGTTCAGCAGAAGTTTGTGGTTAGAGGAAAGTGGGTGCAGGAGGGAAGAAGAGCGACTGGTGGAATGATGATGTAAAGAGAGTATTAAGGGAGAAAAAGTTAGCATACGAGAGGTTTTTACAAAAGAAAAAGTGATACAAAGAGGGAGGAGTATATGGAGAGAAATAGAGAGGTTAAGAGGGTGGTGAAGCAATGTAAAAAGAGAGCAAATGAGAGAGTGGGTGAGATGTTATCAACAAATTTTGTTGAAAATAAGAAAATAAATGGAGTGAGAAAAGTTGAGGAAGCCTAGGGAACGAATGGATTTGTTAGTTAAAAATAGGAGAGAGAGTTATTAAATGGAGAGTTAGAGGTATCGGGAAGATGGAGGGAATATTTTGAGGAATTGTTAAATGTTGAAGATTGGGAAGCTGTAATTTCGTGTATAAGGCAAGGAGGAATAACATCTTGTAGGAGTGAGGTATAGCCAGTTGTGAGAGTTTGGAAAGTTCGTGAGGCAGTGGGTATTTGTTGTTGTTGTATGTTCGCCGGTACATCCGGCCCGGGTCTTCTCCAAATGGTGACCCGGCATTGGCCCCCTGGGTAGAGGGTGTCGGTCATCTTCTTCCTTCTTCTTTCTTGGGGGCCCCTGGGTGGGGGTAGAATGAAAGGGGGTAAGGCAGCTGGGATTAATGGGATAAAGATAGAAATTTTAAAAGCAGGTGGAGATATAGTTTTGGAGTGGTTGGTGCTTTTATTTAATAAATGCATGGAAGAGGGTTGGGCAGACAGCATGCATAGTTCCTTTGAATAAAGGCAAAGGGGACAAAAGAGAGTGCAAAAATAATAGGGTTATAAGTCTGTTGAGTATACTTGGTAAAGTGTATGGTAGAGTTATTATTGAAAGAATTAAGAGTAAGACAGAGTAGGATAGCAGATTAACGAGGAGGCTTTCGGAAAGGTAGGGGGTGTGTAGACCAAGTGTTTACAGTGAAACATATAGGTGAACAGTATTTAGATAAGGGTAAAGATAAGGGTAAATGCATATGACAGGTTGGATAGGGGGGCAATGTGGCAGATGTTGCAAATGTATGGAATAGGAGGTAGGTGACTGAAAGCAGTGAAGAGCTTTCACGAGGATAGTGAGGCTCAAGTTAGAGTATGTAGGAGAGAGGGAAACTATTTCCCAGTAAAATTAGGCTTTAGACAAGGATGTGGGATTTCACCGTTGTTGTTCAATATATTTATAGATGGAGTTGTAAGAGAAGTGAATTGCGCGGGTATCGGCATGAGGTGTGAAGTTAAAAGATAAAGAATCAAACACAAAGTGGGAGTTGTCACAGTTGCTCTTTTCTGGGAGATTCTGAAGAGAAGTTGCAGAGGTTGGTGGATGAGTTTGGTAAAGGTATGTAAAAGACGAAAAATAAAAGTGAATAGAGGAAAGAGTAAGGTGATGAGGATAACAAAAAAATTAGGTGACGAAAGATTGGATATCAAATTTGAGGGAGAGAGTATGGAGGAGGTGAATGTATTCAGATATTTAGGAGTGGACTCGTCAGCAGATGGGTCTATGAAGGATGAGGTGAATCATAGAATTGATAAGAGAGGGGGTAAAGGAGACAAATAGCTTTTAGGACTTGACGTGCTGTTGGAGTGTGATCAAGGTAACATTTATGAAGGTATTCAGGGAAACCAGCAGGCCAGACTTGAGTCCTGGAGATGGGAAGTACGGTGCTTGCACTCTGAAGGAGAGGTGTTAATGTTGCAGTTTTATAACTGTAGTGTAAGCACGCCTCTGGCAAGACAGAGATGTGTTAATAAAATAAATGAAATAAAATATAAATATCATGCAGTTTCATGTCATGTAAATTATGGCCCTTACATAACTAGGCTTAATTTATGTTAAAAGATTGATTTGATAAAATGAGTCGACTACAGATACCACTGCAAAAGAAGTTACCATAGTTATATTATGTGTGAAATGAGTCTTTCGCATCTAAATTTGCCAATGAAGATCATTCAGTTATGTGGTAGGAATCTCACTCGTCGATAGACATGTATGAGGCACTTGCAGTTGTAGGCTTGAATAAAGTTTTCACAGTCACTCAAATCTGTAAATTAAGTTCTCTGTTTTACAAGTAAACTGGACAAACGTACTTTTTCTCAACCCAACATTGTTTTGACTTAATTAAACTACAATATTAAAGTGTTACTAAATAAAACTACAATACTTTCCTTTTACATTACAAAGCTACAATATTTAGCAATTGTCTTTTGGAACAACAAAGTTTAGCTGTTATATTATAAAGCCATAATATATACAAATACTTAAAAGAACATTACTTTCAAAATTTTAAAGAAGGTAATAGCATAAGGTATGCAAAAATAATATCAAGTACAATGAAAATTCGTGAAATTTAAATGAATAAAAATCGTGCTTTGACAGATCTTCTTTACTGGAAATGAAGACTGGAATGAGAATTCCTTTTCAGTTCTCACAGTCTTGAAAACTTGGTGGAAATTTCATGCTCTTATAACTGAGAAAAATAACATAAGCTCTAACTTTTGTCTTATATATAAAATTCGTGAGGGCGGCAGAAGGCTGGTGTGTGTGTGTGTGTGTGTGTGTGTGTGTGTGTGTGTGTACACGCGATATATTTCAGTGTCAGCAGAAATTCTCGGTAAGAAAAGACATGGCGTGATGTTGGTGGAGATGGTCTGGCTCCGTTGAGAGGTGTGTGTGTTATGTGTACAGCAGAGCCACACCTTGAGTGGTGCTGTGACGTATGTGTTATGTGTATAGCAGAGCCACACCTTGAGTGGTGCTGAGACTTGTGATTCGTGCAAAGCAGAGCCACACCTTGAGTGGTTTTCAGGTGTCAATACAGATTACATACATTCATACAATACTTATTTAAACAGCTTTAGTGACATTCATGAGTGTTAAGTAAACAGCAATTGCACACCGTGAATTATGGTTAAATTGTGTCCTCAACAGCACACTGCCATGTTGGATGTCCTGGCCCTAAGCGAAACAAAGCTGAAGGGGGTAGGCGAGTTTCAGTGGGGAGAAATAAATGTGATTAAGTTAGGAGTATCTGATAGAGTTAGAGCTAAGGAAGGGGTAGCAATAATGTTGAAGGATCAGTTATAGAGAGAGAAGAGGGAACATAAATGTATAAATTCAATGATTATGTGGATTAAAATAAGGGTCGGATGTATAAAGTGGGTCATAATAAGTGCGCATGCACCTGGAGAAGAGAGGAGTGTAGAGGAGAGAGAGAGAGATTTTGGGAGATGTCAAGCGAGTGTGTAGGAACTTTTGAGCCAAGTGAGAGAGTAATCGTGGTAGGGGACCTAAATGCTAAAGTAGGAGAAGCGTTTAGAGAGGGTGTGGTAGGTACGTTTGGGGTACCAGGTGTAAATGATAATGGGGAGCATTTGATTGAACTTTGTATAGAAAGGGATTTAGTTATAGGTAATACATATTTTCAGAAAAAGAGGATAAATAAGTATACAAGATATGATGTAGGGCGTAATGACAGTAGTTTGTTGGACTACGTATTGGTAGATAAAAGACTGTTGGGTAGACTTCAGGATGTACATTTTTATAGAGGGGCCACATATATATCAGATCACTTTAAGAATGTAGTGTTAGAGTGTTCAGCAGAAGTTTGTGGTTACAGGAAAATGGGTGCGGGAGGGAAAAGGAGCGATTGGTGGAATGATGATGTAAAGAGAGTAGTAAGGGAGAAAAAGTTAGCATATGAGAGGTTTTTACAAAGTAGAAGTGATGCAAGGAGGGAAGAGTATATGGAGAGAAAAAGAGAGGTTAAGAGAGTGGTAAAGCAGTGTAAAAAGAGAGCAAATGAGAAGGTGGGTGAGCTGTTATCAACAAATTTTGTTGAAAATAAGAAAAAGTTTTGGAGTAAGATTAACAAGTTGAGAAAAATTAGGGAAAGAATGGATTTGTCAGTTAAAAATAGGAGAGGAGAGTTATTAAATGGAGAGTTAGAGGTATCGGGAAGATGGAGGGAATATTTTGAGGAATTGTTAAATGTTGATGAAGACAGGGAAGCTGTGATTTCGTGTATAGGGCAAGGAGGAATAACATCTTATAGAAGTGAGGAAGAATCAGTTGTGAGTGTGGGGAAAGTTCGTGAGGCAGTGGGTAGAATGAAAGGGGATAAAGCAGCTGTGATGGATGGGATAGAAATGTTAAAGGAAGGTGGGATATAGTTTTAGAGTGGTTAGATGTTTTATTTCGTAAATGCATGGAAGAGGGTAAGGTACCTAGGGATTGGCAGAGAGCATGCATAATTCCTTTGTATAAAGGCAAAGGGGACAAAAGAGAGTGTAAAATTTATAGGGGAATAAGTCTGTTGAGTATACCTGGTACAGTGTATGGTAAAGTTATTATTGAAAGAATTAAAAGAAAGACAGAGAGCAGAATAGCGGATGAACAAGGGGGCTTTAGGAAAGGTTGGGGGTGTGTAGACCAAGTGTTTGCAGTGAAACATATAGGTGAACAATATTTAGATAAGGGTAAAGAGGTTTTTGTGGCATTTATGGATTTGGAAAAGGCATATGATAGGGTGGATAGAGGGGCAATGTGGCAGATGTTGCAAATGTATGGGATAGGAGGTATGTTATTGAAAGCGGTGAAATTTTTTTACGAGGATAGTGAGGCGCAGGTTAGAGTATGTAGGTGAGAGGGAGATTAGTGATGTGTGATGTCACCGTGGTTGTTCAATATATTTATAGATGGAGTTGTAAGAGAAGTGAATGCTCGAGTGTTGGCAAGATATGTGGGGTTAAAAGATAAAGCAACTAACACAATGTAGGAGTTGTCACAGTTGCTCTTTGCTGATGACACAGTGCTTTTGGGGGATTCTCAAGAGAAGTTGCGGAGGTTCGTGGATGAGTTTGGTAGGGCATGTAAAAGAAAGAAATTAAAAGTGAATATAGGAAAGAGTAAGGTGATGAGGATAACAAAAAAAATAGATATCGGAAGATTGAATATCAGATTGGAGGGAGAGAGTATGGAGGAGGTGAATGTGTTCAGATATTTGGGAGTGGATGTGTCAGCAGATGGGTCTATGAAGGATGAGGTGAATCATAGAATTAACGAGGGGGAAAAGGTGAGTGGTGCACTGAGGAGCTTGTGGAGACAGAGAACTTTATCCAAGAAAGCAAAGAGGGGAATATATGAGAGTATAGTTACACCAACGCTCTTGTATGGGTGTGAGACATGGGTTGTGAATGTTGCAACAAGGAGAAGGCTGAAGGCAGTGGAGATGTCGTGTCTGAGTTCAATGTGTGGTGTGAATATAATGCAAAGAATCCGTAGTTTGGAGATTAGGAGTAGGTGTGGAATTACCAAAACTATTATTCAGAGGGCTGAGGAGGGATTATTGAGATGGTTTGGACATGTAGAGAGGTTGGACCAAAATAGAACGACTTCGAGTGTATAAATCTATAGTGGAGGGAAGGCGGGGTAGGGGTCGGCCTAGAAAAGGTTGGAGGGAGGGGGTTAAGGAGGTTTTGTGTGCGAGAGGCTTGGACGTCCAACAAGTGTGCGTGAGCGTGTTAGATAGAAATGAATGGAGACAAATGGTTTTTATGACTTGACGTGCTGTTGGAGTGTGAGCAAAGTAACATTTATGAAGAGTTTCAGGGAAACCGGCAAGCAAGACTTGAGTCCTGGAGATGAGAAGTACAGTGTCGGCACTCTGAAGGAGAGGTGTTAATGTTGCAGTTTCGTAGCTGTAGTGTAAGCACGCCTCTGG
Source organism: Cherax destructor (assembly GCA_009830355.1). Taxonomy (NCBI): domain Eukaryota; kingdom Metazoa; phylum Arthropoda; class Malacostraca; order Decapoda; family Parastacidae; genus Cherax; species Cherax destructor. The sequence goes on from WNWK01008681.1 coordinate 76,444, forward strand.
CAAGACAGTGATGGAGTGAATGATGATGAAAGTTTTTCTTTGTCGGGCCACCCTGCCTTTATATCTTTATTCCGAAACATTTCGCTTATACTGTAGGCTTCTTCAGTCGAATACAGAGGAGAAAAGAGAAGCAGTGTTGATGTAAAGATGTAATCAGTCCATCATCGTCGACGACTATGGAGATGAATTCTTCTCCTGATGATGAACGTTTTCTTTGTCGGGCCACCCTGCCTTGGTGGGAAACGGCCGATGTGTTAATATATATATATATATATATATATATATATATATATATATATATATATATATATATATATATATATATATATATATATATATATATATATGTCGTGCCGATTAGGTAAATTATGGATTTTGGCTTATATAGCAACGCTCACCTTGCCATATAAGACAAGTGAAAATTTGTGTATGCAATAATTCGCCAAAATCATTCTGAACATAACGAAAAAATATATTTCATTGTGTTTGTTTATTATTAAATTAATGTTAACGTATCTAAAATATATTTAGTTGGGTTAGGCTAAATTAAATTGCGCTTGTTGTAATAAGGTTAGGTAGGTTTTCAAAGTTTCTCTTGGTACAAAATTATAAATTTTACATTAACATAAATTAAAAAATATATCTTTAAACGTATAAGAGAAAATTTTAGAAAGTACTTAATTTTAGATGAGTTCTTGCTAATTGACCAGTTTTACCTAATCGGCACGACATATATATATATATATATATATATATATATATATATATATATATATATATATATATATATATATATATATATATATATATATATATATATATATATGTCGTGCCGATTAGGTAAAACTTGCGATTTTGGCTTAAATAGCAACGCTCACCTTGCTATATAAGACAAGTGAAAATTTGTGTATGCAATAATTTCGCCAAAATCATTCTGAACATAACGAAAAAATATATTTCATTGTGTTTGTTTATTATTAAATTAATGTTAACGTATCTAAAATATATTTAGTTGGGTTAGGCTAAATTAAATTGCGCTTGTTGTAATAAGGTTAGGTAGGTTTTCAAAGTTTCTCTTGGTACAAACTTATAAATTCTTACATTAACATAAATGAAAAAATATATCTTTAAACGTATAAGAGAAAATTTTAGAAAGGACTTAATTTTAGATGAGTTCTTGCTAATTGACCAGTTTTACCTAATCGGCACGACATATATATATATTTATATATATATATATATATATATATATATATATATATATATATATATATATATATATATATATATATATATATATATATATATAAACTTGGTTGATATGCCTTCCTTTCTTAAGAATTTTAATATCAAAGTTGTATTTAAAAATCTTGATACAGTAAAAAGATTTTGATAAAAATTCCCCCAAAATGCTGACGGATGTGTCTATAAGATTCCCTGTAAAATATGCGATAAAGTTTATTTTGGTCAAACTGGTAAAAGTCTTGAACTAAGATTAAAACAACATAAATATAGCATTAGAACTGGACAAGATTCTAATGCTCTATTTATTCATGTGAGAGATTTTAACCATCCAATTGATTTTCAAAATGCTGAGAAGGTTGTATCAAGCAAGTCCATGGTTGAGAGAAATATAATAGAATCATGTTTCATTAAAAGCAGTTTTGAAAATAATATGAATATTTCTTTTGGTTTATATAAATTGGATTCATTTATAATTAATAAAATTTGGGAAGAATTTAATAATAAATTGGACTAATCTTAATTCTTGGGAAGAGTTTCAGGTCCTTTTTATTTTCCTCTTCACAGAGTCGTGAGATGTTACGCTACTGTGAGGTGTAGTCTTTGTTAGTGTGATGTGACTGTGAGGTGTAGTCTCGCCCTTATATAAGCCCTTCTTGTCATGTTTCCTGTTATAGTTCCTTGATAATGTGAGTAGTCACGATAGCGCTTGGAATTCTTCTATTTTTCATAGTGGTTTTCTTGCATATATATATATATATATATATATATATATATATATATATATATATATATATATATTTATTTTTGTCGTGCCGATTAGGTAAAACTGGTCAATTAGCAAGAACTCATCTAAAATTAAGTCCTTTCTAAAATTTTCTCTTATACGTTTAAAGATATATTTTTTTCATTTATGTTAATGTAAAAATTTATAATTTTGTACCAAAAGAAACTTTGATAACCTACCTAACCTTATTTTAACAAGCGCAATTTAATTTAGCCTAACCCAACTAAATATATTTTAGATACATTTACAATAATTTAATAATAAACAAACACAATCAACTATATTTTTTTCGTTAGGTTCAGAATGATTTTGGCGAAATTATCGCATACACAAATTTTCACTTGTCTTATATGGCAAGACGAGCGTTGCTATTTAAGCCAAAATCGCAAGTTTTACCTAATCGGCACGACATATATATATATATATATATATATATATATATATATATATATATATATATATATATGCAAGACAACCACTATGAAAAAATTGAAGAATTCCAAGTGCTTTCGTGACTACTCACATTATCAAGGAACTATAAAAGGAAACGTGAGAAGAAGGCTTATAAAGAGGTAGAATACACCTCACAGTCACATCACACTAACAAAGACAACACCTCACAGTAGCGTAACATCTCACGACTCTGTGAAGAGGAACATAAGAAAGGACCTGAAACTCTTCCCAAGAATTAAGATTAGTTCAATTTATCATTAAATTCTTCCCAAATTTTATTAATTATAAATGAATCCAATTTATATAAACCAAAAGAAATATTCATATTATTCTCAAAACTGCTTTTAATGAAACATGATTCTATTACATTCCTCTCAACCATGGACTTGCTTGATACAACCTTCTCAGCATTTGAAATCAATTGATGGTTAAAGTCTTCACATGAATAAATAGAGCATTAGAATCTAATGCTATATTTATGTTGTTTTAATCTTAGTTCAAGACTTTTACCAGTTTGACCATAATAAACTTTATCGCATATTTTACAGGGAATCTTATAGACACATCCGTCAGCATTTTGGGGGAATTTTTTTATCAAGTCTTTTGACTGTATCAAGATTTTTAAATACAACTTTGATATTAAAATTCTTAAGAAAAGAAGGCATATCAACCAAGTTTTCGTGGTAAGGGAGAACCAACATATTTTTGGTTGAATAAGGTTGGTTGTCCCTTTTTGGATTGTAAAAAGTATTTCTAGCTATTTTAAAAGATTTATCAATTATGTTTCTTGGGTATTTTAAATCATTAGCTATTTCATAAATTTTAGAGATTTCTTCATCTATGAACTCTGGACTACAAATGCGTAAAGCTCTCAAAAACATAGAAGAGAAAACCGACACTTTAACTCTATCTTGATGTGAAGAGTAATAGTGTACATAGGAACAATTATTTGTAGGTTTTCTGAAAAAAATTAAATTTAAAATCAATGTTACACTTAATAATAAAAACATCTAGGAAGGGCAATGAGTTATTTACTTCAAATTCAACAGTAAAATTTATAGAATGAGCTAAGCTATTTAATTTAACAAGGAAATGGTTTATGTCTACATTCTTAGGCATAAGGCACAAAATGTCATCAACATATCTATACCACTTAGCTCTATTGGGAAGGATTGTGTTAAGCAATCTTCTTTCGAAAAATTCCATATATAAATTACTAAGAACAGGTGAAAGAGGATTTCCTATTGCCATACCAAACTTCTGAGTGTAAAACTCATCATTAAATACAAATTTTGCATCAACAATACAAAGTTTAATAAGTTTAATGATAGTAGGAACTGGCAATGGTAAATCGTAATTAACCAGTTCTTCAGATAAGAACTTTAGTAAATCATCAACTGGAACTTTTGTAAACAAGGAGATAACATCAAAACTAACTATTACTCTTCACATCAAGATAGAGTTAAAGTGTCGGTTTTCTCTTCTATGTTTTTGAGAGCTTTACGCATTTGTAGTCCAGAGTTCATAGATGAAGAAATCTCTAAAATTTATGAAATAGCTAATGATTTAAAATACCCAAGAAACATAATTGATAAGTCTTTTAAAATATCTAGAAATACTTTTTACAATCCAAATAGGGACAACCAACCTTATTCAACCAAAATATGTTGGTTCTCCCTTACCACGAAAACTTGGTTGATATGCCTTCCTTTCTTAAGAATTTTAATATCGAAGTTGTATTTAAAAATCTTGATACAGTAAAAAGACTTTTGATAAAAAATTCCCCCAAAATGCTGACGGATGTGTCTATAAGATTCCCTGTAAAATATGCGATAAAGTTTATTATGGTCAAACTGGTAAAAGTCTTGAACTAAGATTAAAACAACATAAATATAGCATTAGAACTGGACAAGATTCTAATGCTCTATTTATTCATGTGAGAGACTTTAACCATCCAATTGATTTTTAAAATGCTGAGAAGGCTGTATCAAGCAAGTCCATGGTTGAGAGGAATATAATAGAATCATGTTTCATTAAAAGCAGTTTTGAAAATAATATGAATATTTCTTTTGGTTTATATAAATTGGATTCATTTATAATTAATAAAATTTGGGAAGAATTTAATGATAAATTGAACTAATCTTAATTCTTGGGAAGAGTTTCAGGTCCTTTCTTATGTTCCTCTTCACAGAGTAGTGAGATGTTACGTTACTGTGAGGTGTTGTCTTTGTTAGTGTGATGTGACTGTGAGGTATATTCTGCCTCTTTATAAGCCTTCTTCTCACGTTTCCTTTTATAGTTCCTTGATAATGTGAGTAGTCACGAAAGCGCTTGGAATTCTTCTATTTTTTCATAGTGGTTTTCTTGCATATTTTGATATCACCTGTTTACTGTGCTCTTTTGCATATATATTTATATATATATATATATATAATATATATATATATATATATATATATATATATATATTCATTAGCTCGATTAGGTAAAACTGGTCAATTAGCAAGAACTCATCTATATTTAAGTCCTTTCTAAAATTTTCTCTTATACGTTTAAAGATATATTTTTTAATTTATGTTAATGTAAGAATTTATAATTTTGTACCAAGAGAAACTTTGAAAACCTACCTAACCTTATTACAACAAGCGCAATTTAATTTAGCCTAACCCAACTAAATATATTTTAGATATGTTAACATCAATTTAATAATAAACAAACACAATGAAATATATTTTTTCGTTATGTTCAGAATGATTTTGGCGAAATTATTGCATACACAAATTTTCACTTGTCTTATATGGCAAGGTGAGCGTTGCTATTTAAGCCAAAATCGCAAGTTTTACCTAATCGGCACGACATATATATATATATATATATATATATATATATATATATATATATATATTTTTTTTATTAACACATCGGCCGATTCCACCAAGGCAGGGTGGCCCGAAAAGAAAAACTTTCATCGTCATTCACTCCATCACTGTCTTGCCAGAAGGGTGCTTTACACTACAGTTATAAAACTGCAACATTAACACCCCTCCTTCAGAGTGCCGGCACTGTACTTCCCATCTCCAGAACTCAAGTCCAGCCTGCCGGTTTCCCTGAATCCCTTCATAAATGTTACTTTGCTCACACTCCAACAGCACGTCAAGTATTAAAAACCATATGCCTCCATTCACTCCTATCAAATACGCTCACACATGCTTGCTGGAAGTCCAAGCCCCTCGCACACAAAACTTCCTTTACCCCCTCCCTCCAACCTTTCCTAGGCCGACCCCTACCCCGCCTTCCCTCCACTACAGATTTATACACTCTCGAAATCACTCTGTCTCGTTCCATTCGCTCTACATGTCCAAACCACCTCAACAACCCCTCCTCAGCTCTCTGGACAATCGTTTTTTGGTAATCCCGCACCTCCTCCTAATTTCCAAACTCCGAATTCTCTGCATTATATTCACACCACACATTGACCTCAGACATGACATCTCCACTGCCTCCAGCCTTCTCCTCGTTGCAACATTCATCACCCATGCTTCACACCCATATAAGAGCGTTGGTATAACTATACTCTCATACATTCCCTTCTTTACTTCCATGGACAAGGTTCTTTGTCTCCACAGACTCCGAAGTGCTCCACTCACCCTTTTCCCCTCATCAATTCTATGATTCACCTCATCCTTCATAGACCCATCCGCCGACATGTCCACTCCCAAATATCTGAATACATTCACCTCCTCCATACTCTCTCCCTCCAATCTGATA